>JBBPCS010032045.1:0-22273 GCA_037974645.1 Hollardia meadi
TGTCTGGTTAGTCTGCTCCGCCCTGATTGTTTTCACCTGTATCTGGTTAGTCTGCTCCGCCCTGATTGTTCCACCTGTGTCTGGTTAGTCTTCCTTGTGTATTTAAGTCCGTGCCCTTCCTTTTGTCTCTGCCAGTGTTATGTGCCTTCAGTGTTTTTGGATTTTTGTTTGTTTCTTGGACTGTTCATATTTTGACCCTCACCTGCCTATGCTTGTGAGTCACCTTTTGTTTAAATAAATCAGTTAAGTTAACCCGCTTTGCCTGCAGTCTCCGCTTTTGGGTCCTAACCCCTTCTCTCTAGTGTTTCCGGCACCAGCCGTAACACTGGAAGCCAGCTGATTTGGCCGCATACCAATTAATGTATGAAGTAACTGACTTAACATTTCTTTAACTGAAGATATGTGAAGTGTGACCTACTCAAATGAAGTTGTAGTGACTTGATTATTTAATAAAAGAGAGCGACAGGAAATGAAGTGGAAGAGGAAGTGTTGCTTAAGTAGGTGATTTGTACCCTTATTATAAGATCTTCTGTTAAAATGATATAGTCTCTTTAAAAAAGGCACTTTAAATTAAAAATGTCCCAACATTTGATACTTGTTACACTGCTGCCTTTCATACTAGGATTATTGGACTTTCAGAGGTGGCAACATATGGACTGACCAGTGTTAATATATGATATTGTGTAGAGATTTAGCCTTTTATATCATCAATATATTTCTTTCTATCATATTAACATAAGAATTCAGTATATCGAACAGGTTTTTTACATGGTGGAAATCTGAAACAGCCAATGATTGAAGGTTTCATTGCAGGTTTCAGAGTCTGAAAGCCCTGAAGATGCTGACATGTAACTTCACCTCCATCACATAACCACAGGATGACAATGACACTGTTATTTACCATAAATTCCTTCGTTCTGCCAATACGCTTTTAGTGCTTGCTTCCATCTTTTCTGCTTTGTATTCAGAGGACAGATCGATTCCTCCAGGTCACATTGATGGGAGACTTAATTTCCTAATGGACAGCCAGCAAAGCAGGGGGGGTGTGTTTCAGGAGAATGGCGCTGATAGGTCCGTAACCAGAAAGACTGCGTATATGCATGATGTTGGGAAGAATTGTCAGTGGTGCAAGGGTAGAGCACACAGCTGTGTAACGTTTTAACGTGGAGAATAAAACAGGTTAGGTTTTTAGAAGAATTCTTTCATCCCGTCTCTTGATTGTTTGGTTTTGATATCCAATTATGATTACAGCTGCTATTGTTAAGTTACTGATCTATGCACAAAGCCACACATAACTTCGCTAATGATAGATGGCTTCATTTCAACTCATTTCTAAAAATGAAAGCGAGTTGAGAGCACGCTCCATCATGGAGTTGATAGTGAGCCAATCCCTTAAGCAGTTATCCATGCAAAACATGAGCTTCCTCGATTTCTCTGCTCTGTCACAACAAATCATGGGATCAATCAATGTGAGGGGAAATTTACATAATGCTAGTTATATCAAAGAGATTAAACTTTGGTGCAAGCGAGGAATCAATTTAGATGTCATCTTCTAAGACGTGTAAGAAAACACAAACACGGATGAATTACATCAAAAGCAATTTGGTTTCCAATTGGGCTTCACTTTCGGTTCAGTGGTGTGTATATATATTAGGGCTTCGGCTGCCTTGTCATATGGAGAGACAAACTTTCTTGATCCAAACAACGTAGTGTATCTAAAAATGCATACACAGTGAATTTCAAAACAAATGTAGTCCCATTTGTGATGATGATAAAAACCAGTAGTGATCTTGCTAAAGAAACCCTTAAACAGCTTTTGTAAATAGGAATAAAAACACAGAGGGGTTTGGTTGTGATTGTTTTCTTGAGGTTTTTTTCTCCTTATAAATTCTACACAGCTGGAACAAAATAAAAAGATACGTCAACACACCACAGAAGTCACAACAGCGTACCACAAAATATACAGTATACAGTACAGAGAGAGAAGTAAAGCACTGAGAATATCTCATTAAAAAAAAGAATACTAAATAAAAAAAACAAAAAACATTTCTCTCTTCTCTGAGCAAATGGAAAGGCATGGGAAAATGAAAACTCAGTAGTTCCAAAATTAAGAACCCCTCTCTAAAAAAACAACTTTTTACCACAATATCTTTTATATAAAACATTAAAATAATAAAACAAAAAGTTCATTTATCTTCCCCTGACTCCACAGGTTTGCTAACAGTCAAAATGGCAAGATCAGTGGACAGACATTAACAAATAAAATAAGCCTTGTGGGCAGAGATAGTGGTTTAAGGTGACCTTTAAAAAAAAAAATCAAGGCCATTGGTTCCAGTGTAAATGTAAAAGGGCACATCCACCCGCTATCAAACCTCTCTGGCCTTCTGACAGTGTAGGGGAGAAACAGAAATGCCAGTATTGCGTACCTAAATGCAGAAACATTCCTGCTGTCACACCAAAAACTCTTTAATTTGGTAAAAATAAAAAGGTACATCATACAGTATACTCCAGCAACAACCCTGATCCCTCCCAAATACCTTCCCTTCCCTGCTTCTATCAAACTAGAGTGAGCCCGTGCCGGGGATTTCTCCTAACAGGTGACCGTCTGACTACTGCTCCGCAGCTCCTAAAAGTCCCATTTTGTTGTCATGTGAAAACACAGCGGGCCACAGTTTGAGACTGTCGACCATTTTGCCAAAATTCGACCAATTTTACAGCGAAGCCTGATGATAATTGGGGTCTCTAAGTTGAACCACTACATGCTGTTATTGTGAGAATGGTTTCATCCCGTCATCCGCATCCTGTGTGGAGTAGAGGACTGAAAGCAAAAAGCTGTGACAGACTCAGAAAGAAATAGTGGCAATTACTGTATGGTCTCTCAGCCTCGTAACCACTGACTCTTTGAGCTCCACATCGTGAACAGTACACCTCCTGCTTGATAGACAGGGTAATCTGTATTTTACAGAGAAAACAGGACACCAAAGGAAAACAAGTGAAACAATTGATGTACTAACATGATACACAAGTATGAAGATGACAAGAACACATTTGTACAACCTAATAGCTTGCTTGTTTGGTGGCTTTTTAGCTGGATTTAAAAAGGCGCGCAATTTTAGAGAAATTATTGGCGTTATTAAATGCCTGGGCTGCTTCTATGGAAAGCTAATATTGGAAAAAAAAACAACTAAAAAACATGAACATTCACAGGTGGCAAAAATGCAATTAAACAGCCATAAAACAAACACTGTGCTCATTTGAGTGAATATGTTACAGCAATTTGTACTGAACAGTGTGCTCAGGGATTAAATGTTGTGAGCGTAAATCATTTGTTATTGAGGCAAATAAGACAGAATGGCAGCCTGTGATTATTTTTCCCAGTATACCCAGTGGAAAGCACAGGACTTAAGTGCAAGACGCCAAGACAGAATAGACATTCAATGCTAGACTTGCATGCAGACACACACTCCAAGAAAAACACGGTGGCTTAATGGCATTTTGTTTTTCATTTGGGGTAGATGAGAAAGATTCTGCCACCGTGTTTGGAGCGCGTCAGCCTTTTCCTGTCTTTATCGACCTGTCACAAAATAAAGCCGAAAAAAAGGAGAGGAAAAAAAACAATAGATGGAGAAACTACACCCAAAAGGTCTGCTCCAGGTTATAAAACAAGCATAACCAATGCCAAACATGGTGAGCCTCCCGAGGTCCCCAAAACAAACCGATTCCCATGTTAACCCTCTTGCTGTCCACCTCAGTCTAGTGTAGAAAATAAAAAAAAAAGTTTTTTTTGCCCTGTTGTGTCCACAACTGCTCTCCTCCTTCCCTTCATCCCTCCGTCGGTTACTTTCATTGTCTTGTTTCATCACTGTCACAGAAAAAGACAAAAACACACGAAGAATGATATAAATATATCCTTGTAATGACGATTAAAAAAAATACTGGAATTGTGATATTTGTTTTAACATCTTATAAAATTAGAAATTCATTGTTCAAATGTGCCCAAAAGCAACTGGATGAATAATATTGTTTAACTTAATCAATAAATATTACCTCTACGTATTCGCTCACAACTTATTCAACAATTTATCAAGTGATAATTAACTGTAGATTACCTTTTGTAGAGCGCAGAAGCATTAAAACATTAAGATAAATAATTTTTTGCATGTTATATAACACTATATAAAGTGCTCAGGGTATCTCGTGGCTTGTATACAGTGTGTTTGAATGCATGCAGTACTATGGATATTGGCAGCTGGAGGCCATGAGATGCAATGATTTTTGGTCAGTATATGAAATCAAAATTAGTAACTATATGTCACAACACTTCATCACTGTCATGTGTTGTGCAGCTGGAGTTATAAGGTTGTGTTACTTTATTTGTGTGCTTGGCATGGGAAGAAATTATCCTCAAGATTTAATGTTAGAATGAAATGGATTGATTTCATTTTTGAATAAAATTAAAATTAAATCTGTCTGTGGCTGGGCTGCAGCCTTTCAGGGTGATATTTCTTTAATGACACCTCAGGAAAAGAAACCTCACTAATGGAGATGCCGACTTTTACGTCTTCTCGTTATATCCATTTCAAAAGCAAAGCAAACGTGTCTGCAATCTCCCTGCAATTCTGAAATGTCACAGACTCCGCTGTCAGTGGTTTCATAAATCACATAAAACAAGACTCGCTTAAAACGGCTTTTAGGTTCACGTCAAATATGCCAGCACCATAAAACTCATGATGAAATGTTTCATATTTGTGATGACATTTTCAGATGACTCTGTACAGCTGTCAGACTCCATCGTTTAGGCTGCAGGGACGTTCTCAATCCTGCTGTCTTTGAACTAAAACTGACTTTAGACACTCATTCAGGATGTCTGATGTTTTTTACCAGTGGCGGACTCAGCTTGTCTGAGGGCAGGGGCGAAAGGAATGAAAAGGGCACAAGCTGTATGCTGCGGGGCCCCAGTGCGCAGAAAGTCGTGAAGCATTCATGGTGAAACTGTTTTATTATATAACTACTAAACCTCTGTAATAAAAACACACAGGGAACTATTAACCATTTAACTTTTATTTTAAGGGCACCCATTAGTGCACTGCATCATGTTTTCTCCACTGGAGGGGCACTTTATCATATTTTTACTAACATAGAGGCTTCCAATAGGGCACTTTTGACACTGTTGAGGCATTTTTTCAACCGGGGTGGGGTGGGGTGTGTCTCCTATAATAAGGGGTCTGCATTTCACAGGCCTGAACACAAACTGTGATTAGCCTAAATTGAATGAAGTGACTAAGTGGAAAGTTTTTATGTTAGGAGCCCATTCAAATCAGGAATGGCTTTGTTTTTGTCAACAACACCGTCTGTACTCCTTGACTTGTCCCTGCATGCCATTAGTCTATAACATCATGAGTCACATTCATGAATACTGAAGCCAGTAAGCCATCCTGAACTACTGAGCGTATCAGGCTCTATTTCATCGGAAACTGGTGTACAACAGTATAAGTTAACTGGTGGCTTGGTCCATGACCCTTTAACCCCTTGATGCCTGTGTCCATTGGTCTCACCTGTTCTGTGGTCGGCCTTTTGTTGAGGAGACCGGCCTCTTCATTGGCCTTGTCTGTCTTCATCTCCACCACGATGTCATTGTTCACCTCTCCTCTGGCTCTGTGTAGAAAGTGGGGTAGAAAAACAAAGAAAGATGTAAGAAATGTAAAGTATTGGCCTTGTACAACTAATGGACTGAAACATGTCGACTGCTATTTTGACTTTTACACTTTTTTGACATCAAGAAGAATATTGGACTTTCTCTGAATACTGGACCCCCAATTTCTCTGCAGGAAATTTCATTTTTTACATTTTACAAATCTACGATGAGATACTCGTAAAAACGAAGACTAATCTGCATACTGATATGAAAACACTCAAATCAGGCACAAAAAAGATTGAAACAGATATATTTATTTATTGTCATATATGGAGAGGATGACCAGGTGGGTTTTATCCCTTGTCTCATGTCTCACACATTGAGACCCGGGTTTTGATTGGCTCTAGTTTTCAAAAGTCAAACCACTGCAGAGCAGATGCTTTTCTAAAATCGGACTTTTATCCAAGACTGTGAAGACAGCAGGGACTGCTATCATCAGAAGATGAAGGGCAGAATAGAAATGTTTATTTTTTAAGTTAAATAGTCCTCTCGGCATTGGTAATGTGTCCCACACAAACATAGCAAATGGCTTATTTTCTACTATCAGCAATTGTGCGTAATTACCAATGCATAAACATATTGATAGTCCTATTTTAGACACATTGTGTAAACGTATGCCAGCAGGACTAGTACAATAATGCTGGGACGGCTGACTGTTGCACCAAAATATGCCTTCTTTGGAAGAGGGATGTTAACTTGGCATAATGTAAAAGAGTGGAGAAATCCTAACTAATTGGCAGGAAGTTAAAGAAAGCAGCTCTGTTCTGATACCGGTAAAAGAAAACATTTTCGCGTCCAAGAGTGTCTTAATTTCTTGGAAACTTTTATTTCTATTGGATTTATTTCTCTATTTATTTAATAATAATTGGTGCTTTTAGTTTATGTGTAACATTTTTCTCCTTTTATTAAATTTGTCTATTTTGTAAAAAGAAAAAAAAAGAAAAGATATCTAATTGGATCATGCTTTCCTTATTTAACCATTATTGTTTTCTTTATAGAGCCCCTAATAAATCAACTTCAGTATACTTCAGAAGAGTTTGCTTCCCATCTTTTTCCACAACAACATCCTTACAAAAAGCACCACAGTGTAGTTTAGCTGGTTATTGTACACATGAGGTAATCACTGACAACATTAATCCCTTCTGTCCCCCTTCCTTCCCTTTCTCCCCCCTTCCCTTCGTCCCCTCCTGCCTACTCACACTTCCTTTGTGTCCTTCTTGCTGCAGGGCAGCTTGCTCTTCTTGTTCAGGAAGTAGATGAGGGCCACCAGCAGCAGGAGCAGCAGAACACACACGACCACAGCTATCACCACTCCACTGGAGCCTCCCTGCTGCTTGTCGGCTACAGCGCCACAATGGAGGGAGGGATGGAGGGGCGGATGGTGGGGTGGAGGGTTAGTGGGATGGAGGTGTGGGGTGGGGAGTGAGGGATTGATCACGGTGGAGGAGTGGGAGGAAGGTGGGAAGTTTTTGATTTGGGAGGTGGGTAATTTCATTTTGGGGATGAAGAGAGGGAGAGGATGGGGACGGGTGGGGTCCAGGATGGATGAATGGATGGGTAGAGAGGAGAAGGAGCGGGGAGTGGGATGTGGGGTTAGCCTAACTTTTGAATGCAATGACTGAAACGTGATGGGACCCAAAAACGGGGCCTGTATACTCACAGGTAATACTAGACAGCTAACCAGAGCCAGAAAAACAACACTGAACATACTCACCCATCCAGCTACACTTGTATTACTATAATTGCGAGGACATGATCGACAATAATCTTACAGATTTGATGTTGCTCTACGTAAACAGTGACGTTATGAGAAATTTAGCACGTGTTTTGATGGCCAGCGTCATCACCAATTTATGCAACCTGTATTAAGAATACTTGGTTCTGATTGGCTGACTGGTGTGCCTTAGAGGAATAATTCAACATTTTGGGAAATGTGCTGTTTGCTTCCTTGCCAAGAATATAATGCGAGGATCAGTATCAATCTTAACAGTATATCTATATATAAAAATACAAAGCTGGGGCCAGGATTACGTAATGGGCTATTTCTTGGCAGGGCACAGTGACTTCCTGAAAATGTCAAACTATTCCTTTAACTTTCCTTTATTATTCTGGGAAACTGTTAACATAATAAACAATAAATAATAAACAAGGTGTGGTGACCATAGTTGTAGTATTTATGATTCTCTTGGGGGCTACACTGACCTCAACATGAAACTTTAAAAATGGATGCAAATTTGAACATAACTTCTCTCTTTGATTGACTTTGATAAGTGGATGTAGTGTAATGCCATTATATTCGAAGGTGTCCTGATATAGAAAATAAGGGACTAGGTGAAGGAAAGTCTTCACGTTGTCTATTACTTTCTTATATCAGCAGCCCAGAAACATTTCCGCCAAAATGTGTCTTTTGTTTGTGTAATAGAAATCAGGTCGCCCATTTTTGGACGCATGAACTTCTGTTTGAAACCAAAAATATTAAAATTATTTTAGTTTTAGAAAATCATTAGGGCAGGGTGATTCAAAGTTCCTAAAACCGACATGAAATGTACCTAATTCAAAGTCCTCTCAGCTACAGTAATACAAGTACTGATACACAAACACATTAACTTGTAAACACAAATGCATTAACCTGTGTGTGCACACAGACATCAATACACACACAGTGACTTACAGTTCTGGACAAACGCCATACACATGTCAAGAGGGTTAGCGATACAGACCTGACTTAAGCACAGGGTTTCCATAGAGCAGCACTTTGAGAGAAAGAGAGTTTCTCAGTCCCATAGCATAGCATAGCATAGCATAGCAAAGCAACAACCACAACACAAACACTACTAAGAGAAAACGCACACAAAGGCTAAGGTTAAAAGGTCTGACACACAGCACCCCGGCGAGTGGAAACGACGAAAAGGAAAAGTGAGAAACAAGAAGGCAGTCGGAAGGAAGAAGTGACCAACAAGGAGACACAGTGAAGAAACAAAGAGAGAAAAGGAAGGAATAGAATAGAATAGAATCCTTTATTGTCCCCAAGGGGCCACAAAAAAGTTGTAGTAGCATCCACAAAATATAGGACAGACATCATACAAAGGTGACAAGAGAAGAAGAATAACAATATACAATATCCACAGTGTTTGGTAGCAAGAGGGCAAATATACAAGATTACAGTACAGCAGAGGGAGTTATGTGTCTGTGTGTGTGTATGCATGTGTGTGTGTCTGTGTGTGTTTGTGTGTGATGGAGGGGCTGGGGCAAGAGGAGATGGGTGGAGGGGCGATTTCTAATTACAGGGTCTGTACAACAAAGAGTCCTGAGAGAAGGAGGGAGGAGAGGAGGAGGAGAAGGGAGAAGGCTCTACCTCTGTCGGCCGAGTTGTCAATTGCTGCGAGAGAGGAGAACAAACAGAAGAAAGGTTTTCGTTCACAGGTTGTGGTGCTGTTTAAGCAAAAGAAACCTGCATTCAGTTGCACCAGCTGTTCGTAAACACATGGTACATTATACACTTAAAACTTAAGAAAGGTCTGAGCTGCTAATGACCTCATTGGAATATGCAACTGTAGTATGTAAATTGGTTGCTAGGAAACATTTGCAGCAATGTTCAATAAAAAGGAATCAACTAGCCTATGTAAAGAGTAGCATCACAAGTCTTGTTGTAGTGAATTACTACTACTAGTAACTTTTTTTTTAAAAATGACAGTTTAATGAGGTAAACAACATATTAAACTGCCAGTTATCACCATTTTGTTTAATTTATGTATGGATGGCGTTTGTTGGCGGGGGTGTTGAAGAGTTAGCGCGAACTTAAGCAGCTTAGAATGAGTGGAGAAAGATCTGATTCTAACCTCATGTTATTTGGTCATTTAGTGTGGCTTGTGGTTTTGTGGTTTGAAATATGAGTATAATTTAAGATCATCTTAGCGTCATTATCAAACAGTATTTTATTAACGCTAGGCTTGGTAAGTATTTTTTGTTATATGTGTGGCAAATCTTTATAGCAGCAATTAATAAATGCCCTAATAAAAACAAGTAGCTAGCATCTACCACAAGGCTAGGCGGATATATTGCTGGAGCTATTAGTGAGCTAATTGCACAATAATGGCAAAGTGCAGCCAAAATTTCCCAATAACATGCTAGCTTGACAGCCGTGAGTATTAACAATAGTTATGGGTGATGACAATGATGCGCTGTGCTTTGAACAACCGACTTCACACTAGCAAGCTAACGTTAGTTTTGTCAGTTAGCGCAGTTAGCTAACAGTTACACCTGGCAGTTACTGGGTATGTATTAATGGCAACTAATCTCTATGTAAGCACTTTTTCATACCAATATTATTTTATACGATATAAAACGGCTGAGTTTGATCTTATAAAGAACTGGTACAGCTGCTTACATTTTTTTGGTCTGTTGAGTTCTTATGTTTTCCTTAAAAGATAGGGCAAAAACCACCTGTTTCACCTGTTTCCAATACAACCTGCTTCATCTGGAAAAAATTTTTAGGCTCATTATGGAGAGGACATCACCGCATCACAACTAAACATCAAAAGCCTGACATGAAGAAAGCATGAAGGAGAAGAAGGGAGAGAGATAAAGAAGCATCGTTGTTGCCGTCATCTCCTGACACTGACCTCTTTTAAGAGATACCAGGAAGGTCTTGCGATCTGTCCCGTGCTCGTTGGAGGCTTCGCAGGTCACCCCGTCCTTCATGACCTCGGCTGTGGCTTGTAGGGTCACGGTGCTCACCACCTTGTTACCTTCCAATGATACTGACTGCGATGGAGGAAGGAGGACGGAGAGACATGACATACAAATTCCCTAATCATTTCTTGCCTAATATAAAAATTGTGTCCTGTAAATATATTACACTAAGTTTTTTTCTTTGTCTTTATATGTCTGGTTCCAATAAGTCTGCTTTATTCCACATTTCTTCCCATCATTTTTTTTCACACATCTGCTCTGGTCTGTCGTGCAAGTTTAAATATCTCTTATCTTTGATCTTACATACATTACTAGTTGCTTCTGAAATGATCCAATTTTTCAGAAGGTTAATGAAAATTTTATCAATTTTTTTCCCTTTTTTAATACGTAACATTTCAATTATGAAGCCGTATTCCCTGTGAGTTTCTTTAAAGCTGCTTGGTATGGGATTTTATTTTCAACTATATCAGATCAATATGCCATTTTGGAATAAAACATTACTTTCCATAGGCCCACAAGCTATTTCTCTCCCTCCTTTTTCTATTGCTTTTGAAGTTCAACATACCAGCCTCACAAAAAGAAGATCTTAGGATGCCTCAAAATTCACATACTGAAACAAATGAAAAAAACTAGTAGTGATTGCACTCTTTTTTTTGGAAGTCATTGTCACCTCTGTTTATTTTATTTTATTTTATTTGTGCAATCCCTTCAAGGAAAGTAGCAATTACATCTGTTAACATCTTGATTCCTGTAAATTGCACATTAGGGCAGGAAATAGATCGGTAATGGTATGTTGTATGTTTATCTCCTCCTGTCTTAACTGTGTGTTTGCATTCGTACCTCTTTTCCAGAGGGCTTCCAGGTGAACTGAGGGGCAGGAGAGCCGTGGGCCGAGCACTTTAGAGTCACCATGTCTCCTTCCTTGCCCACCTCTCCAACAGTGGGAGTCTCAATCATCGGCTTTCCTGGAAAGGGAGCAAGAAAGCCACCGAATGGGGAAGTTATGTTATAAACAAAACAGCAAAAGCTGAAACACACACACACACACACACACACACACACTGTAAATCATGTTACGCTGGTTCACCTTAATACCACAAGTTTCTCTGCTGTATTAAAACAGGAAATCCTAAAACATATTAGGTTGAATTAACTGTTCACTCTCACAGACATACAGTATATGTTGCATGTTAAAGGCTTTGCTTTGTAATTACATTTTCACAGATTTAAGAGTCAGTTAAGAATATGTGCACCAAAGTGAGTCCCACTAATGCTGTGACAGTACATGAGTACGAGCACAGGGACTGAATTCAATACTAACCTTTATCGCCGTTCGTGCTGTTTTCATTGTTATGAAGAGAAACGTAGCACGGGTACAAGACACACAGCAAGTTTCTATCAGGTCTTTCTTTTTCAAACTACAACAAAAAGGTCTCTCAAACAACGCATGCTGGGAAATCTGCTAATGTGGTGATCATGTTTATTTCTAAACTTAATTTAATGACTTGAGTGAACATTCAGCAGCCAATTCATTCGACAAGTCCTCAGGTCAGAAGAACCTGTATATTCATAAGTTCCGACCTGAAAACGAATAGAATTTGAATTTGAATTCAGTTGAACTTATCAAGTGATTCTAAAAGATTCTACTTAACTCCAGTATGATGTTTTACAGTGCACAAATCGTTTCATCCCATACTGAAAATGAATTATCAGCAGAGGAAGCCGAACCTTTCAATTTCATTCACAAAAACAACCTCCTTCCTCTGACTGAAAGAATACCCCTGCACACACCTAAGAGCAACCATCGTTTATTATTACTGCAAATGACGGTGTGCGACTGTGGCTGAAGCCAAGCAGATGCTGATTTGGCTGAAATCTTTCCTGGTCCAAACACAGTTTCATTGGTTTTGCTGAGGTAGGCTGTGTATGTGGACATTGTATATGTCAGTGCATGTGTGCTACCTTTGACGGTGAGGCTGACACTGGCCTGGGCTGTAAGTCCTGGCACAGATGGCACGGCTCCAACACACATATACTCTCCAGCCTTATCATAGGAAACTTCTTGTATTGACAGTGTGCCATCCTGAGAGAGCACCTCAGAGCCCTGGAGGAACACACACCCAGAAATAAACTTAATTGGACTCATGGCATTAGCATCTCTCTTTTTATTCTCTCTGTGTGAACATGAGTAGAACAGCATTGTGAATATCTAGTTTGAAGGCGAAGACCTATGCTGGGAAAGCAGAGGAAGAACCTTTACACACACACTGTTCTAAAGTGCAGAGATAACAGATTCAAGTCAGCCCTCCACGATGAACCCGTCTCTTGCAATCCTTCTCAACTTATTCTCACAGGAATCCGTCTTAGGAAGAACAAATAAGTTCAGTACCAAGAAAACCAGCGGTCGCTGAGTTTCTATCACACCCAGGAGACACAACAATAGATACACAGGCTACAACAACAGGCCTGACACTGGAGGAACACTCTGCACATCACAAGTAGAGGAGCCGTCTACATTTTTAGTCATGCTTTAATTTGCATGAGAAGCTATGCTGCTACTGCAAAACTGAAATCATACATAGCATATACTATACTTACGTGTCTCCTACACAGGTGGAGGTCCAGTTTATTTAACTAACTAAAAACTCTATATTCTGGAATATGTAAATAGTATATGAAAAAAAAATAACAGTGTAAAATATGTATTGCAGTTGTATTTCTAATTCTTAACATGGAGCAAACGCCAATGTCTGCTCTCCAGCTGCGTTGGACTCAACACAATGCAGATTGTGTAACAGGACCACAACTGTCGCTAAAGGGAGCTCTGCCTCCGATCCAAAGGCTCCAGTGTTGAATAACAGCTGCGCACTAAGTTACTTACTGAACATTTTGTTTTACCCGATGAAGAAAGGTAGCGTTGTTAAAAACATGCATCAAAGCTGAACCAGAATCACAAAAGACCAAATATGGAGCCCCGTAGGACTGAATTCTCGTTCAAAAACCAGCCACAGCTGTTAATATGGAAGAATGATGATGTTTGTATTTTAAAAGCCATTATCTAGGAATGTTCCGAGACAGATGACTTAAAGAACAAAACTATCTATTCTTGGAAATACACCATTTGTCCATGAATGGACAATGGAGGGAAGATTGAGAAAGCGACGGAGCACACCTTTTTCCAGTGAACAGTATGCGCAGCAGAGGCCTTGGTCTTACACTGCCACTCCACCTTGTCTCCGAGCATGACGACTTGAGGTTGGACAGGGGTCACGCTCACTGGGTCGATGTCTGACAGAGACAGAAAATGAAAAGCAACTAAGAGAAAGGGAGGAAGACACATGAGACCCGTGGGGCCTTCTATACATTCTAATAATTTAAAGTGCCACTTACAATCAAAACTACTCTCATCCCTTAAACAACCATGTAATAAGGTTGTTAAAAAGGCAGTGCCAAGCAGAATATTTCACTTTTTTTGTAAGCACAAAGCTAATGCACTTTCTCTGAAGTTAAGCCCATTTGGAAGTCCAAGTTAAGCCTATTCCACGCCATTTCTGGACTATCTTGCTTAATGTGTGTGATAAAATCAAATTAGGGAGTGTAGTTGGGATAACATTAAAGTAACAGATGAACTGTGAAGAATTGAATTGGATATCGGCCTCCTGAAAGAATTCCATTAAAGCTCATTCCATTCTAACCCTTTAACGTCTATGATTCACTGATGAAAAGAGCATCTTCCTGCAAAGGCGTAACTGCACAAACACATGGTACATTTTTCTTAATGTGTATTTACTTAATTCTGCAGTTGTGTGTGTGTGTGTGGGTCTTTTGCTCACTCACAGTTGACAGTGAGGGCGATAGTTCCAGTCAGGTCAGCATCCAGGTTATCGAAATCTGTGGCTGTGCACTTGTACACACCATTGTCGGTGCGCTTGACAGATTTCAGAATCAGGAGACCTCCTTGACCATTGATGGGTTTGTCCTGAAGATAGAAGGACAAGTATGTTGCTGATTCTCTCTCAAACATACAGTACATATACAGTATGCACATGAGACGCACACGTACATCTTTAGTGAAGTCAAACTCAGGCTGAGGGTTTCCATCAGTCTCACACTTCATGGTGACAGTGTCGCCCTCTTTAACTGGATCAGTGTTGAGCAGGGAAAAAGTTGCTTTCTCAGAGGGGTCTGGATGGACAAGAACAGGCATTGAACAGGTGAGAATTCCTCCTTTGGATACATTTACACGGTTATATTTCATATAATCAATCAGGAATGTACAATGAATTCCAGAGGGGATGTTTTATTTTCCCAGTATCTCCTTTTTTCTTACCCAGTGATGCTTCTAGAGCTGAATATTAAATTCCTGTGGTTGCATTCGACCATAGTTAAGCAGGAGGAAACCAATTAAATGGGTCTAGAAAGTGAAGATAACACTAATAGCTATGTTTATTTTTTAAAGCGCATGTATTCCTTATGAATAAAAAGTAACATGAGGATGTAAGACGGGGAAAGGCTCACAGATTATAACTAAATAGATATATTTTAAAGATAAATTAAGCTTTTTTCACCATGCTGACAGCTCTATGAATGTCAGTCTCCACCACTTTGGTCCAGACTAAAATAAGACTATTCTGGTCCCCAGATGATAAATCCCATTGACTTTGGTGATCAGCGGACTTTTCCTCTAGCACCACCAGCAGGTGTTTTTTTTTTCATTTTTTGTGAAAAGAATTAACAATTATGCAATGCACTGGTCTATGACTAAATACCTGCAAAAGTAATCATCAGCGCGCCAGCATTATAATTGTGATATAATTGCATGCTCATGTTAGCATTCAGCACAGATCATCAAGATCGTCGTTTTCATGTCATAAACTAATAAACCATATTATGCAATTACTGTATATGTTTACATTACATCACAATCATAGCTCATGGACCCAGTGGGGCAGCAAACTGATCTGATAATAAACCATCCCTTGATGACCAAGTAGCTAGTTCACAGTGCTAAAAAAAAAAAAGGAGAAGATTTTAGACGTCTTGAAGTGATAATGTATAACCACTGTCATTTTAGGCAATTGATCATTTGAAATTTGGGGAATTACGCTTATCTAGTTTCTTGTTAGATGAGGAGATCAGTACCTCTCATCTCTATCTAGCAAATACAATAGCATCTAGAAGGCTTAGCATAGCATAAAGACTGGAAACAGGAGTAAACAGCTAGCCCGGCTCCGTCCAAACCAACCGGGACCTGTTAACCTCACTTATTAAAACTCTTCCCTCCCCCTACTTACAGTTGAGGTTGATGGTGATAGTGTCGGACTTCTTCTGTTTGATCTGGTCTCCTGGCATGCTGTACTCCACAGTGCACTGGAACACAGAGTCCTTGTCTGCCTTTGTGGGCTGCATGTACAGGGTGCCCTTGATAGTGTAGAGACCGGAGGCTTCCTTCACCACCGAGGGGATCATGTAGGTCTCTGACAGAGAGGGCGGATGGATGAAAGATAGGACAGATTATCCTCTGCATTGTATGGCATATGATATTAGACTATATTTTTATTCATGACATTCTGGCAAACAGCCAGAGGACACATACTCTCTTTCCTGTCCTTGACTTCAGGCAGGGGCTGGTCATCTTTGAACCAGATAATTCTTGGCTGGGGGTGTCCGTTCATTGTCACACAGGTACCAATCTGATGCACATGGACAGATAAGAAAGAGCGTTGAGAATGTGTGTCTTCAGTGTTAATATCAAATCTGTTAACACGTGCTCAAACATACAGTCATGGCAATTGCACACACACACACACACACACACACACCTCAGAGCTGGTAGTCTCTCCCACAGAAATGGCCTGGCTTGACGGCCTCGTGAGTTCCGGTTTTTCGGGAGCAACTGAGACAGTAAAAGGAAGGGGAGGAATCATTATTATATCATTATGAATCACAGCAAGGAAACCCTTTTAACTCACACTCCACTTCCACATATGCAGTCCAAACCACACGCCTCCTGCCCTTCTTAATTAAGTCGAGCAGTAAATATCCTGCCTCACATTATTCCACGGTGACCTGGTTCACATGAGCTGATAAGGGTCAAATAACAAAAAGACCCCAAAAAACACTCCCCGTCTCTCTGGCTCTCACATACGCTTGCACAACCACAGGTGTGAGTGTTGCTCTTTTGTTTCTCCGCTTTATTCCCTAGCTCGCTTGTTCACATGCAAGGTCATCTTATCACTGCCTGCAGCTGTCGACTGCTTATAAAAATAAACAGTAGATGGGTATTCCTCTATGTCTCACTGGCATAGTTCTTAGTCCTTTTTGTTAGACTGCTCTCAAAACTGAAGCTGAAGGATTTTTTACAGCTATTCCCTTTTCACATACTGCACAATGCAGTCCAATGCAGGCAGCCATATACACGCACAGTAATTTTGATGTACATTCAAAAGCTGGTTTCTTTGCCTTAAACACTCCTTAACAGTTTCTCACATTCAGTCGAATAAAGGTTTTTAGCCTTAAATCAGTGATTTAAATGTAGTATGTAGGAGTAGTAGGACAGCAGAAGACACACAGAGATGTACATGCAGGATTCTTTTATTGTCCTCTAGTGTATTTTGCACACATACTGTTTACTCTCTACTGCATAAGCCTCCCGGGAGACACAAAGCAGGCTATCACTGCTGCAGCTCAGCCCTCAGGAGACCTCATAACTCAGCCCTATTAAGTTAAGGCAGGACAGGCACACTATAATTCATCCCACAATAAGTCAAGTGGTTGAATGCAGACAAAGAGTAATTGCTGCTTTATTACAACTGTGGGCATTAAGTGCATCTAAAAAGACCTTTGTCAAATAGCATTGCATTGAGGTGTTGTCTACCACTGACTGGCCCATTGACAATTAATAGCTTATTTAATGAGATAGCTTTAAACTTCAGTGCCTCTGAATGCATGCATGTTAATAGATAACTCATAAGCTCTCTTTCAAGTAGAGCCTTGACTGAAGAAAAGGGTTGTTTTGCTATTCTTCCTTTTTATTCTGGTTAAGCCACTGAATGCTAAAAGTGTGACTGATGTCTGTTCAGCGGTTGCTGTAGGAGGGACAAGGACATAGCAGCCAGTATGAAGGGTCAGCCCCCACTGCTTTGGTGATAAATCTGGACCGTTATTAAGGTGAGATATATGAGATATGACAGGTGTGATTGAACTATTAATCAATTGTGTCAAAAGTGATTAGATTGTCGTTAATTGACCTGTGAGAAACTTATCAAAAGAAAAATGGTAAAGCCCCTGGGCTTTATAAAAGTCTCTACAGTCGCATGATGAACAAATATTAGTTAAAATCTACTCTATTCTGGACAGATGTAGACATTTGTGACAATTTATGATAATATATTTCTATAAAGAGGTTTTGCATGGAGTTACTTTGAGCATGTGTGAAATGCAATCAGCAAAATGAATTACATGCATTAGGTACAATTAAGCCACTTATAAACTGAAAGTATGCATGAACACACATGCAGATCTGATTAAAGCCATAAACCTACAGTGGCAGTGACGGTAACAAAACAAGTCATAAATTCTTTACATCACTGACTGATGGGAAAATGGGGGGGGGTGGGGGGGGCTCTTTGAAAAGGTCACGTTAAGATCATATAAAAGGCCAAAGGGCGATGGCCTACTCACAGAAGACTTTGAGCATGGTGGCGGCATCTCCGACCCCAGCGGGACCAGCGGTGACCTGGCAGTAGAAGACAAGCTCATCGGAAGGTTGAACCGAGGAGATGGTCAAGGTGAAGTCCTCTCCGATAGTGACCCGCCCAGACAGAGGGGTGCCATCGTCGCTTTTTCCCTCGCCGCCCTGGGAGCGGAAAGCCACGCGCTTCCTGGTTCCCTGCTCCTCCTTCTGGATGGACAGACAGAGGGTGATACAGAAAGGCGGTGGGGAAGAACATGAGGAGTAATGGAGAAAAGAGAGGAAAGAAAAAGAAAAAATAGGGAACCTGAGACCTGAAACTAAAAATAAAACTTCTGACAGTGAAATCCTTTATAGCGTATTCCTCATAATTTGGATATGTCGAACTTTCAATGCCAAAAATAATTTTTCTTGTCTAAAAATATTTGAATAAAGAACGTGAATAAGTGGAAACTACTTACAATGTACCATTCAACAACGGTGTTGCTTGACGATGGTGAGACACTATATGTGCAGGGCAGTTTGGCAGTGTCTCCTTTCAACACCTCCACTTTAGGGGCCACCTCCACGGTCACAGCCCCACTACATACTGTAGAGAAATACATGCAAAGATAGAAATAAAGAATATGATTAAATACTCAAGCATAGAAAGCCAGAACAACTGGTTTTAAAGATGTATACACAGATTTAATTTGACCATATAGTATTAGTATCACTCTTCATATATCATGAAGTAAAATTGCCTCAGATAAAACTCAAAAAAATCATATTGCTGAGTGTCATTTAGGGGCACAACACAAGATACGGAAATAAGGTGAAATCCCTTAAAGACAAATAATAAAAACACAACCCTAACTAGCGAAACAAGGTTTGTTATGAACATACTAAATATATGGATCAATGGCAAAGAAATGGACTGTGTGGCAGAAGAGAAGTTTTTATGGGTGTTTCTCCTTTGGGTCTCCATTGGAATCTATTGCAACGTTCTGAATGCAAACAGATGACGGCAGCTACAAGTATCAGTGCTCCCTTAAATGTGTATGAACTGCAGTAAAAAGGGACCCTGAGGGAAGCGAGAAGGCCTTCGTCACTGTCAGTGTTCTCCATTCAACAGAGACATTAGGATGCACACAGTGTCCCAGCTATCAATGGGAGAGTAGCACCTCGAGCACAGGATGGACCCAAACTGGTTCCTGTGGGGATGGAGAACTCTATAGTTTCTCGAACTCTCTGTACTTCTAGCTATGCAGAAACGTGACAAAGAGATTGCATTGCAGCGAGGAGAGGCAGGAGAAGAGGGAGGGGAAGGATGGAGAGCTGGAGGACGGAAAGGAGCTCCATTTCCGCTAATGAAGTCACTGCAGCACATACAGTGTCATAAATCCTTTGGTACAGTAACACAGACGAAGTGCATAGAAAGACATATGGATGGCATATTTCAAATGTACGCTCCGGCAGCTTGTGCGAAACAGAGCTTGCCAGGATAAAAATTAACTGATAGGCCAGGAAAAAAACAAAAAAGAGTTACGGGGCCAGGACTTTTGAAAAGGTTGTCACAATACAGAATTTTAAACTTCCATACAATGCTAGAACAACAACCCAGAAAAAAAAAACAGTACTGGATACCTCTTTTTGATACTATGACATGTCCTTTAAATAATACTTTCTTTTTGGCTGTGCAGGGCCACAGCCTGTAGCGAATGCCCTTCACTAAGTAGCTGACTAACTGAGTGATGAAGTTGCAGGATTTGTTCGGCCGAGTGTTTTCCCATTGGTTGTTGCCCTATTATGTCGTGGGGGTGTGTGTGTTTCACAAACTCTTAACATAAGTTTTCTCTTATGTCCTCAGTGTGTATTTATAGGGGTTTTACTCCACTGACTGCAGAATATTCTAAATTTATCGCACTCCTTTAACATAGACTGAACTAATATTTTGCTGTCTTTGAAATTAATCGATCAGACCATTTTCTTTATCCAGTCCCACCCAGACCCACGGAGTCGACAGCGACCCGCTTAGTTAGGTTAGTTGTGTACATGTTATATACAGTGCCCACGCTGCCACACACAGACGTGTACGTGTAGCCGACGGATTCCTGAATCTATTTTATGTAAATAACTAGCGCTTAATCCGTTAGCTTGATGTTAGCACATTAACACGCTGATGGAAATTAGCATTGCAACCGCGATAATAATATCTGAACAAATGACCATTGACTTCATATTCTTAACATAAAATGACACGTTTATTCTTACAGGCATATATTTTCAATGCTCTGTGGAAACAAACTAAAAGCTGCTGACTTCACATTGCTAATTCAATCTGCTAGTCTGCTACAACACCGACCAGCTACAGAAACCTCAAAGGATCAAAAAACTCAAATCCCCATCGTTACCTAGATACTTTTAACAATCTTAGTACTTTCACAGAAATAAACTAACTACAAAAAATGTTTTTGTGCATAATGGAGGAGTTGGGAAAGCAAGGGTAAACAATCACTCAACAACATTTTCAAAAATCTTTCTATACTGCAAACACTCCAAATATTAAGTTAAGTATCATTAAAAAGATTTTACACTCAAATTAATATTCACATTCTGGCCGGCCCCATTCTGTATGATAACATAAATGAATCATGTCATCAATTTCTGGTCTACAAAATCTACATTTTAATAATTTATTTGTTGTGAGAAACTGCCAAGAGTGGAGAGGACGGACTTCTGGGAATCATAGTTGTTTGACAGGCTAGTTTTAATAAGAGGGCAGAGAAACGCAGACAGGGAAGATGAAAGAGTGTTTGCTTAAGAACGTCTAAAGAGAGATGAGAGGAGCTGAGGGACGACCGCCTTGTTATCACTCTACTGTGAGGAGGAGAGAAGAGAGTGAAGGATGGGGGAAAAAAGAAGGCAGAGAGTACAGATAGAGGAGATAATAAGGAGAGCTTTCAAATACAACCTTTTTGCTCAGTGTTGTGTATGTGTGTTTGTGAGAAACATTCCACCAGGGTCAGATGCTATGATTCACCATAACTCACAAACCCAACAGAGGTCAAGGGTCAGTCAAGCGTTGACATTTCATGAAAAGATCTCATGTCCCTCTCCACTGTTGCATTCTTTCACTTCCTCTTGATTTGCTTTTTCACTTCCCTTGCATCTATTTTTAGCCCGCCTCTCGTTTTACTCATCTTAGTCTTTTTTCCCCCCCTATCCAGTAGCTCCCCCCCTCTCTCGCTCTCTCTCTCGCTCAGCTTAGTGGGTCTCAAGTGTAACAACATTAGTTTTTACAAACCAAGTCTCATGTTTCCAGTTTGTCAGAGGGATGTAGCCCAAAAGAAAATCCTCCACTGTTTCTGCGCCAATACAAACAGCAAAGCCAGATGAACGAATGTAGAAGAATGTGCTAGTAAACAAAGCAGCACTCAGAATTTAAGAGTCCCGTTAAGTGGTGCATGGGAAAAATACACACTCACACACACATACCACATTAAATCAAGTGATTTACTGGCACATGCATAGAGAAAGTTTGTTTATTTTTCAAGATGCTAAACATGAACCTCCAGTTGAAGGCTGGAAGATGTTTGTGAGAAATCTAGTTGAGTCTGTCGGAGAAAACTTGAATATTGGTAAATAATTATGTTTTTAAAAAATGATATGCAAAACATGACTATTGGATACTGTTTAAACCAAGTATTAGAGGAAACCTACAGGTGTATTTAGGGACTGGGCAGCAGAGCTACATCAAAATGTTTGACAGTAAACAGTAATGTAAACTAGGGATGCACCGATTGTTCGGCAGCCGAAATTGTTCGGCTGAAAATTGCAAAAAAAAGCACTTTCGGTGTTCGGCTGAATAATTTTTATCAATTTTTTGACTCGTTGTGTTTATTAGAAGCTTCGCTCTGCCCCCGCCCCTCTCTCTGAAAGCTCCCCGGAGCTCAGCAGCTGTCTGCGGGCGAGCGGTGGCTCTGTCACCCCCCTCTGCGCTCTGCAAAGCCCCGCGATACACGTGAACGTTTCGCTTGAGTTGAATATTTTCAACTCGCGCTTTCACCTGACGTTTAATACACTGCCTGCCACAATGTATTAAGCGCAAGTTATTTGGAGGTCTCGTTTTGGTGCTTTTAACATGTTTAACAGCTAAAGAGCACAGGGCTACTAGCACTAGCTACATGTAGCTTCTCAACTACGGTGGCTCT
>JBBPCS010032115.1:0-22263 GCA_037974645.1 Hollardia meadi
CTTTTATTGTGACCAGCCTAAGGCACACCTGTGCAATAATCATGCTGTCTAATCAGCATCTTGATATGCCACACCTGCCAGGTGGATGGATTATCTCGGCAAAGGAGAAGTGCTCACTAACAGATTTAAATAAATTTGTGAACAAAATTGGAGAGAAATGGGCCACTTTAGTAGCTTGGCTCTCTGTAATGTTGGTCCACGTTGATAAACATGATGGGCCCTTGATTGATCTGATGTATTCAACTCTCCTGTTTGTAGATGTTCAGTGTTGACCTCACGGAGAAGCACTACTCGTGGAAGAGAGTGACCGACACCAAGGGAACAACGCCATCACCAAGAAACAGACACTCCTGCTGGGTACACAGAGACAGGTCAGTTCTTCCACCAAACCACAGGACACAAACTGCCTGTGAAGAAAAGCTGGACCACCGCCTACAGAGGACTGAAAGTGAGCTCCAACAGAAAACAGAAAAACATGACTCAGGAAGTGATGATACATGCCAATAGTGATAACTTCCATTTTGCCAGGAACTACTCTCAGTACCCTTTTATTTTATTTCTACAAAGTCTTCACTACATAAAGTTTATATAGTTTTTTTTTCTTGCTGCAGATTAATCTACTTTGGTGGATATGGATTTAAGATCATGGCACAAAACACATCATCAACAAGCTTCATCGTGGAAGAGATGTCCTGGGTAAATAATACTAACAATGATTAGAGCTGTACTGAATAGTTTGAAGCTTTGTTCATAACGTTGACATTCAAATTCTAAATCGGTTTTTGAATGCCGCGCAGCTTTTTTTTGTTGTTGTTACACATCTATTCATTCTGTTTAAACCACTTGCATATAAAGATAAGGCTACACTAGGGGCAGATGCTCAACGTGAAAAAGAAAGATTTTAAAGCAACATAATTTACAGCATAACCTCTTGAATTCTAGCAACCCATATTCAAACCCTGCATCCGATGAAAATGCTTTTAGATTCTTGAAAATAGGTCTGTTTTTCCCAAATATAGGGCTGTCCTCTATTAAGATGCCAAACTGTATGGACCAATGTATGTAACAGATAAAGAAACACATTGTCAGATGTTATTCTGACCTCCAAACTAGCAAAACAGAGAACTATTTCCTACAATTTTGCCAATTTTGTTTGTAAAACTCATCACATGCAGATTGTGACTATCGTCTTTGCACAAACTTTTAAAAAACTTATTAAATGTTTAAATTGCACATAGATACATAGACTACAAGTTTGTTAAAGTGAAACTAGCATTACATACAGGACGTGCATCTACTCATGGGTGAGAAGCTCGTGTTTATGACAGGGTGTCCTCCTTGGCTGAGTTGTAACGTTTAGCTAGCTTAGTTAGCTTAGTTAGCTAGGCTCTCATCCATCTCATGAATAGATGCATGCTTCCTTTCGCGCAGTGACATGGAAAGAAAATAGTTCCTACATGAAACTACTCACAACAACGTCTGTGGATTATCTTGAGTAACTGGATCATGATTTCTGGAAAGAGACATTGCTGTTGAGTTTTTTGAATGTATTTTTTTGGCGCTTTGAGCACCATAAGTGCTCAATGGTAAATAGCACTACAGGTAAGAGGAAAATATTTTAATTTTTGGGGTGAACTGTCCTTTTAAAGTAAATTACTTAAGTCATTACAAAAAAAGGGTTATATTACGTATTCGCTTGGCGCTGGGTGCTCCATTTGAGCAATTAATCATTTTACTTAAATTTCTTTCCGGATGATGTCATAAAATATATGACAGATATTCAAAGCTTCATTCGGAAACCACAATAGAAGCGCTGAATGCTAAAAATGACATTCGGTACAGCCCCAATAACAATGCATCAAAACAGCAGCTGCATATCTAATGAGAGAAAATACATTTAATTATTTTCTCAAAACTAATCAATGTTGTGAACAAAACATGGTGCCTTGGTTGTATGGATTTATTCTCTCCTTGCTGCCTGATTTGGTGATAGTCATCAGCTGTACTTTGACATATGGTTACTGTATGCACACAAGCATGTGGTTTGTTTGGTACTCATGGCCTTTTTCCAATCTTTTCTTTCAGGGGACAATTGGAAATGCTTTAGTTCAGTGTTGGGGCTGGAACAACGAAGTCAATGTTTTCGACACACATACTGCTACGTGGACCATGCCAGAGACTCAGGTGAGTAGAACATGATTTCACTTTTTTCATTTTTTCGTGTGCTATATTCTGTTTACTTTTAGACAATAAAATCCACAGATAATGGGGGAATTGATGTTACCAAACAATGATCTCAGACTGTTTATATCCAGGGTCCAGTTCCTACCCCCAGAAGCTGCCATGCTAGTGCCCTTCTGGGGAACAAAGGTTACATCTCTGGTGGCCTGGTAAGTTAGCTTGAGCAGCGTATAAACAGCCAAAAATATGTGGACACCCTGTCTGCATGCTATTATGTACTTGTGGTCTGGAGCTATTTCTCATGGTTTTGCCCTCTTAATGCCAATAAAGCGAACTCCTAATGATACATTACACAAAGATATTTCAGAAAATAGTGTGTTTCCAACCTCAAATTGTTCAATCACAAATGGGTGAAATGTTTACGTGTCTGCATACTTTTGGCAATAGTCTAACTGACTATGTAAATGGGAAGCATCCTTTTGACCATACATATTCACAATATTGCTATGATGAGTGAACAGTTTTATATGAATTTCTTGTAAAAGGACTGTTTACTTACAAATGAGTGTATGTTTGCAGGAAGCTACAGAGTTGGAAATGTTCTGCTTAGACCTGGAAACTTGGACCTGGACTCAATTGTAAAGCTTCCTTCACTCTTTAACGTTGTTGTAACTTTTATTTTAGGTTTGATTTTTGAAGCTTTTCATTCTAATGATATCCTGACCTCTGTTAAATTCTGCTATGTGTGTGTATTACTTTACACCAGTGACATCTCCCAGTCCTGTACTCCTGCGGGGCGCTCTATGTTCACCATGACGCCCATATCAGATCACACACTCTTCATGTACGGAGGTGTCAGCACAAACAGAAACACTCTTAGTAAGTCTCAGCCACAGAGTAATCTCCAATGCCCCTATATTCAACTCCAAATATTTATGCCACATGTCTGCTGCTGTATGAGCAAAAGTCAGCTTCATGGGCGGATTATGAAGCAGTGGGCACCTGGACCACTCTGTTCCGCTTTGTGGTGACAATAGAATCACAAAGACATGCAAAACAACATTGCTCTCTTCTCTTTGTGGTCGTTTTGTAACTCTTTCTGGTTGTTTTGTGCCTCTGGTCATTTTGTGTCTCTTTGTGGTCTTTTAGCATCAGTTTGTGTTTGTTTTGTAACTCTTTGTGGTTATTTTGTGTCTCTTTGTGGTGACAAAACAACCACAAAGAGATGCAAAACAACATTGCTGCTTCATTTCTTCTCTTTGTGGTCGTTTTGTAACTCTTTGTGTTTGTCTTGTGTCTCTTTGTGTTTGTCTTGTGTCTCTTTGTGGTTGTCTTGTGTCTCTTTGTGGTTGTTTTGTGTCTCTTTGTGTTTGTCTTGTGTCTCTTTGTGGTTGTTTTGTGTCTCTTTGTGTTTGTCTTGTGTCTCTTTGTGGTTGTTTTGCATCTGTTTGTGTTCGTTTTGTGTCTCTTTGTGGTTTATTAGCATCTGTTTGTGTTTGTTTTGTAACTCTTTGTGGTTATTTTGTGTCTCTTTGTGGTGACAAAACAACCACAAAGAGATGCAAAACAACATTGCTGCTTCATTTCTTCTCTTTGTGGTCGTTTTGTAACTCTTTGTGTTTGTCTTGTGTCTCTTTGTGTTTGTCTTGTGTCTCTTTGTGGTTGTCTTGTGTCTCTTTGTGGTTGTTTTGTGTCTCTTTGTGTTTGTCTTGTGTCTCTTTGTGGTTGTTTTGTGTCTCTTTGTGTTTGTCTTGTGTCTCTTTGTGGTTGTTTTGCATCTGTTTGTGTTCGTTTTGTGTCTCTTTGTGGTTTATTAGCATCTGTTTGTGTTTGTTTTGTAACTCTTTGTGGTTATTTTGTGTCTCCGTGGTTGTTTTGTGTCTCTTTTTGGTTGTTTTGTGTCTCTTTTTGGTCTTTTTGTGTCTAGTTGGAGTTGTTTTGTGTCTCTTTGTGGTCATTTAGCATCTGTTTGTGGTTGTTTTGTGTCTCTTTGTGGTCGTTTTGTGTCTCTTTTTGGTCATTTAGCATCTGTTTGTGGTCTTTTTGCATCTGTTTGTGGTTGTTTTGTGTCTCTTTGTGGTTGTTTTGTGTCTCTTTGTGGTCTTTTTGTGTCTAGTTGGAGTTGTTTTGTGTCTCTTTTTGGTCAGTTAGCATCTGTTTGTGTTTGTCTTGTAACTCTTTGTGGTCATTTTGTGTCTCTTTTTGGTCTTTTTGTGTCTAGTTGGAGTTGTTTTGTGTCTCTTTGTGGTCATTTAGCATCTGTTTGTGGTTGTTTTGTGTCTCTTTGTGGTCGTTTTGTGTCTCTTTTTGGTCATTTAGCATCTGTTTGTGGTCTTTTTGCATCTCTTTGTGGTTGTTTTGTGTCTAGTTGGAGTTGTTTTGTGTTTTTGTAGTCACTTGACTTTCTAACAAGAAATATGAAGTCATTTCAGAGGCTCTGGCCCAGGAGCTGTGCCAGGTAGGTCCCTTCAGTAGTACATCCATGCTCTGCCTGATGTTAAATGTGGAAACTATATTATAATGATCTTAATCCATCATAATCTGCCTTGGACAAGGTTGACAAATGTTGAAGGATATTTTTTCCTCTAAAAACAAATGATGCCATCGTTGTTCACGTGGTTAGTTTTTCCAAAAGAGTGAAAGTGAAGCTCTGTTTAATCTGTATTTTATCTTTAACCCCTCTCTGCTAGATGACGCCTGGCAGTTTAACACCCAAAAAGGAGAGTGGACCAAGATGACACACCCACACACGGACAAGCCCAGGTAGTTAATTAGAAGCTCATTAGTGCTGTAATCTCACAAGTGCTGTATGTTTCTGCTCACAAATAAAATCATGCAAACTTTGAGGTGAAACTTTACTGATCTTTTTTGAGTGAATAAAATCACATTATATAACAATTGTCCCCAAATTTCCTTTATTTATTCCTCGAAATTCTTTGACTGCAGTTTTTTTAAATATGTACATGACCTAACAACAGGACAAAAAAAGAGTATAAAGCTATTGCAGCTTAAATTTGCATTTTCCCCCCTTGTTTAAGTGTCTAAATAAACATATCTCAAAGCCACAATTTCAGTTTTAACAGTCTGCGTGTGTTAAACCTGAAAGCTAATCGTAAAATCAGTGTCCAAATGCTACCTTATTCACCCAAATGTTCGTTTTCCCCAGGGTGTGTCACACAGCGTGCCTGGGAAGTGATAATGATGTTGTTGTGTTCGGGGGAAGCAGCAACATGTGCATCCTCGTGAACTTGGTACGTGATAGGAAATCTTTAAAAATTTAAAAAATGTTGTGAAGGATTTAAGAGTTGATGTAACTGTTCTCCTCAAAGTCAAAGTCGACATGTGCTCATTTTCAAGGTCATATTTTTATTTTAGGTGTCAACCAGAATGGGTTCACATGCTTTAATGTTTAAAAAAACCACATAATTTTTCCTCATACTGACCTTCTGTCTGAAATAATTCGATTTGGCCCAGTCCTCCTTGAGGCCCCGCTCCTAAACACCAAAAATACTTGAAGAGGAGTAGAAAAAAATACTGTGAAAAAACTAATACCAGTATTTCACCTGTCATCCATCCTCATGTGATTATTGTCAGCCCTTAAATCAGGTGTCTGTTCTAAGGACTGCGTTGCAGCATCACTTCCGAGACTTGTTGATCTTTCAGACCCAGCCATACTCCCTCTGCAGGTATGTTGAACCCTCCATGTTCCTGTCTGATAATATCTACGGTTCAGAATACAACTATGTGGCAACTGTATGGCTTCTGTTCTTTTTGTTGTTCTTTATTTGTTGTTAGCACTACGCATTATGTACACTGGAAGCATGTGAGAGCATGTCGTCTCTATTCACACATGATTAAGCAGTTTCAACAAAGTCCACAGAGACCCTTAAAACACTTGGAGCTATTTACACTCTCACTCTGTTGGACCTGTAGAACAGAGTACATGGTGTTATGATAATGAGCTTTACATTGTTATTACGTAGGCGATAGGCTGTGGTATGTTTATAGTAATAGTAAATTTACTCACTTGAGATTAAAATGATAGCATTGTGTTTATTTGACCCTCACAACACTCTGTGATCTGAAAGATCTCATTTTCTGACCAACCAATGAAGTAAAAGTGTTTTTGGTTCTTACTTTTTTGTACAGATACACAGTACTAGGTGAGGTTTAAGTTGTAATTTAATGTCTTTTTTTTTTAGTTCATATTTTGTGGATGTTTAACTTTACAGATTGCTCTCCTGAATGCATGAATTTCCGTTGAATTCGGTGCATTGATGGATTACAGAGTCTGGGAAATGTTGAGAATCAGATTGAGAACAATCAGACGTTACTACTGAGAGTCCTTCTTCTAATTGCTAGGAAGATAATCATAATCTCCCGGATGAGGCCGCAGCCCCCCACAGTAACTCGGTTTTCTTTGTATCAGTGGATGGCTGTCACTATTCATTTATATTTTTACTTTATATGGTCATTGAAAGGATTTTGAAACCCATGGACTGAACACTAAGACATGTGTCTCTGAACATATGACTGCAATGTACATTTGTATTTGATTTAAGGAAATAAAAAGAAGGTCAGAAAAATGCATTACAACACATCACAAATGACCTCTGTAATGTAAATCACTGGCCCTGTGCTTATTTTGAATGGAAACATGCAGCCAACAAGTGGGACATCAACATGCAAATGATAAGAGCATGTCAGATCAGTAAAACACATCAGTTCATGACAGAGCAGGATGTTATTTATTATCTAGTAAGACAATACATTAGTAGTTTTATCTGAAAAAACAAACTGTGCTTTTCTTTCCACTCTAGATTGTGCGAGGACTTTATAGGAAGAAACCCGGAGCTGTTTGGGAAGCAGCTGAACCACCTGCCGTCAAAGCTACGTAGCAACATCGACAAGCGAGTGGCCTTCTTCTCTGCTGCTTCAGTGCTTCCCACATGATTGGCAGTGTGACTGTGGCGGAGCTCGGGAACGGGAACCGCCACAGTCACACTGCCTTTTTCTAGTATATACTCTATATTATTTCTTATTTCCACTTTTTAATTCTCCATCTTAGTTCAGTGTTAACTCAAATACTACTTTTATTCTGCTCAGCCTCTGGTCTCTGGCTTGCCCCGCCCCTTTCTGTTTCTCTCTCCCTGGGTCTGCTCAGTTGACTTTCTTCGTCAGCAGGATGTTTAACGAAGCCGCCAATAACACGTGTTTTTTGGGATTATTTTCTCCTGCGATTCAGTTTTCACAGCAGCAGGTGAGCCGAGTGTGGAGGCTTGTTGTTGAACCACGCAGTCACATGGTTCGCGTAGCTCTTGGCTCACTCTTCTCCAAACAAACCCATACTATAAACCTGTTTGAATGGTTTCAAGTGGGACAGATAGCAGCGACTATATTTTGAGCCATTTTCTGCAAATATTAATGCAAATACAAACAGTATTTTCTTGTGGGGAGTCGTGGAGAGACAGCATTAATCAATTTTTCTCTGTTTAATTTCGGAGGGAAAGGAGACTCATACCATACAATACCTCACAGTGGTGGAAAGTAACTGTACATTTTGCATTGTTCTACTTGTGCTTTACTTGAGTATTTCCAGTTTCTGCTCCTATCTACCTCTACTCCACTACATTTCAGAGGCATAGATAGTACTTTTTAGTACACTACTACTACTACTACTACATTTTTTTAAAACTTACTTTGCAGATTCAGATTAATAATATAGAAATATAATATAGAAATAAAAAAATATATAATGAAAATAAATTATGACGGAAAATTTTTAATAATATGGATGAGATGATCCCAAGCTACCCAGCAGTATGTATATTAAATAGCTCCACCAACAATATACATTATTATATTATTAGAATATACATTATCCTGAAATGGGCTATTCTGTAAGGGTACTTTTTGTACAATAAGTATATTTTTATGCCAATTCTCAGGATTCTTTAGTCGTGTAACAGTATTTCTGCACTGTGGTATTGTTACTTCTACATAAGGAAAACATTTAAGTACGTCTTCCACCACTGATTTACAGTATATATGCATTAACATTTTACTTTTGCTTCCATGGTCATAATTATTCACATCCTGATGTTATCTGATGTTACGATATTCACACGGACAACAGGTGAATGCTGCTCAATATACCAAGAAAGAAGTTAATAGTGCAAAATAAACAAGGCAAGCAATTGCATTCAAAATAACATATTATATAATATGTCCAGAGAGAGCGTAACTTTTTCCATGAATGGGCCATTTTTAAAGAAACTCATTCAGCGTCTAACAGGGAGAGAAAGAATGTGGATAGCAGGCCAAGAAAAACATACAGGTGTCGAAAAAGGCTGTTGCAAAGGAAGAAAAGGAGGTCAAATTCTTCATACAACGATAACAAAAACATTCAAACTCCACCCCACAAGTGATGCTACAGTTACTTGAATTTATTTTGGTCAGGGCATTCCACTGTCAGGAGGTCAGAATTCACCAAAGTTGAACTTCACACAAAGCCAGGATGCAAATTTGCTTCGCCACCGGAAGCGAATATTGTATTCGCCCCTTTGCTCCTATAGAATGGAGGTGAATGGGAGTTGTTAATTTTGCGTATGCGTGACCTTAAGGTTAATACATTGTAGGGCATATATTAAATGCACATTGACATTTTCATTAGGTTGAGATTACAGAAGTGGGAGTACACACTTGAATCTGAAATTAAACGATGAGTATGGACTTCAAGTGTATACCCTCATCTTAAAAGTATGGATATTTTCAGACGTATCAAGTGAGCCATGTAGTGATTATTGCCATTTGACAGACTGCCAATTTCAGAGGACCAAAAGCTTGTATAAGCATAAATAAAATAATTTAAGACCTGGATGCAGATTCTTTAAATTTGACCAAATAATATATACCCTCATACTATAGTCTGCACTTTAAACTTATAGTCATTGTTTAGTTTTAAATCCAGTGTGCTGAAGGACAGAGCCAAAATATTTATTGACCTATCTGTATAAATCCCAAACCAACCTTACACCAGTAGCCCAACATCTAAACTTCTTCTTCTTCTTCTTCTTCTTCTTCTTCTTCTTCTTCTTCTTCTTCTTCTTCCAATTACAAGGGTTCAGACATTGTAGACATGGGCTGTGTTCCTCGCCATCAGGAATCAGGTGTTAATCGACTGGAATGCTGCATCAAATGATGCCGAAAACACTGGCTGACAACATTGCATTGCAACAGTAAATAAATTACAATAAAAAATACACTGCCATGCAGCAATTTGGCCACGTATGCAGCTTGTTTTTTTGTTTTCATGCATTTTTAATACACAAGACAGACACAGGGCGTAAACTGATAAACTGTCTCTGCTAGCAAGTTTTTTTGTTTTTTCTGTTCACCAGCGGTCAACCTTCACACATCTACCTCTAACTGTATTTAACAAAACAATATCACCTCACTTTCTACGGAGCACTTCTCATCCATGCTGGCTTAAACTCTGCTGAGGAAGACGGTGGCCAGACTACACTTCATTTAGAAAGAGCAGCACTAATTACATCACACCAGTACTCACATCTCTGCACTGGTCTACAAAGCTTGACATGGCCGTGGTCGACAGTATCACACACACAAAAATAAAATCCAATATGTTTATTTCCATTCCTAAATATACGGGTACTGTAGATCCTATTCATTTTATTTTTTTATTTCCCCTTTTTTTCCTTCCAGTTGTGTATATTTTGTTTGGTCATGTTGTCATGGCACCACAGTGTGCGTCTTATGTGCAATATTTGCCTGTATTAAAGGAATAAAGAAAATAAAATCCCATCTGAGATTTACTGTATCAATAACAACAGGCTTTTTATCTCTTGCTTTACGCTGCTCTACCACCTCCTAAAAGAGAGAAAAAATATGCTATCTCGAGATAATGTAAAATTAAATGTCATTCAAAAGCGGAACTGATGAAGTCTAATAGTCCTGCAATAAATCCGACCTTCATGAAGGTGATAATGTTCAACTGATGAGTGTTTTGGAGGATGCAGAGAGATATTTCTGACAAGTATCAGCTCTTCAACAGAAAAAAAACATTTTGACTTGTCACAGAAAGAAAAGCTCAGGTGCAACTAATCACAATGATTGCTCTGAAGGCCCTGAAGGCAACTCACATACATGACATGCAGCCATTATTAGTTTAATTTGCCACACCTGTGTCTGGTGCGTAAACCCCACCATTGATGTTATTCTTGAGCATATACTGGCCTTAATACATTTCACTGTAATTCATGTAAACTGCAGAAATGTGCCTTAGTCCACAAAGTAAACACAAGAGTTCAGTCCATGAAAATCCACATTTCATATTCTAAATATGTGCGCAACCCTGTCAAATTAGTTAAACGGCTCCCCTTCCCTCAGAGCACTGTGGCAGTAAACTCTGATAACATCAGCTGATGGGAGGAGTAAGTGATGACAGCGAGCTTGTTAAACACGCTCCGCAAACGCTCCACAATCCAGTCGGCTGATCTCCGTGCAGCCGGAGCAGCAGGTCCCTGTTTTTTTTTTTTAATTAATATTTATTGGAGTCGCTGCTCAGCAGGCCGATAATCAGAGAGTATTTGTTGGGTATGGATGCTGCTGAGAGGACCGCGACGGCGAGCCGGCTGCAGAGGAGCAGCCACACGGCGTTCATAGACAACAACACGCTGTATGTTTGGGGAGGATACCAGGTGAGAGACGTGGGTGTGTTAATATCTACCTGTGCAGGTGTATTTGCGAGGAGCTGCGGGTGACGAGAAAAACAAGCCAGTATTAATTTCTTTTTCTGCACAATTGCATGATATTATAAATTTACTACTATTTTTTTATTTTAATGAAGACTCAAACAAATGTCCTGTAATAAGTCCTACCTTCATGATGGTTTGTTTATGTTGAAACCTTTTTAGAGACAATTTGTTTTGAGTACTAATATTTACTCTACCTTTATTGATATAAGTGGGGTGGACAAACTATTGTAGACACATCAACACGAGTCACCAGTAACTACAAGCTTGAAAATGACCACAAAGTCGAGTCAACATCTCTCTAATATGCTGCGTAAATTAAAACCAAACACTCTTCACCTTCAAAAAGATGCAGAAACGCTCTCGGAAGCAACTTGATGGCAGCTGAGCTCGAGGATTCTTATGTGAAACTTTCCTCACATGAACAAGTTTCAACAGGAACACAATTCTTAAGCTATATCTTGTTAAATCCTGATAGTTGCTATGGGTACAATATTAATGTACAGCTTGTTCTGGATAAGAAACTGACAAATCCTACATATGAACAACAACCTTTTTTGATGATGTCTTGCGTTTTCTAATTATAAACATGACTTTACAGACTTTATCTCCTCTTTTTTTTCATTTTTTATTTTGTTCCTCACAGGTGGTTGCTGGACAGGAATTCTTGTTGCCGAGCGATGAGATATGGCTGTGTGATTTAGAGAGCGGGACGTGGTAAGATAGAAAGACGGCTGTTTATCGACACTGTGTCATCTTGACATGTAAGCCATGGACGTTCTTGAAAAATTATACAAACAAGATAAAGTGACTTCACTTGAGTCAGATGCAACAAGTTCCCGTTGAAACCAAACCTAACTGTCAGTATGTTTGAGTCGACATTTACATGTGTGTGTTTTTACAGCTTGGTGTCTCATTGTGTGTGACAGGGAGCAGAGGAAGATGACTGGAGACATGCCCCCAGACTTATTTGGCTTCTGTGGCTCTCATGTTAACGGCACGCTCTACATCTTTGCAGGATCCAACCCCACTGAATACTCAAACGAGGTGAGATGGACAGCAACAAGTTTAGGCTCTTATTGTTTTGTTGTTGTTTTTTTTTAAAAAAAAGTAGTTGGCCTAATGTCAAAGTCATGTCATCACATTTGAAAGTTTCACATAGTTTTTTTTCTGAAGGATAAATACCTGGCGTTCTTCGAAAGAGCCTGAGGGTTGTTTTTACAACACAACCTTCTATCCTGAAAACCTTTCAAAGACTCCTAACCATCCTATCATATGACAAAATACCTGACTTTCAGAACTTGTCCTAATTTGTGAGATGTGACGGATACAAACATGCTCTCAGACGGGTATGTGCACAAAGAAGAAGAAGTTGTGACAAACGAGAGAGATTTCCTGTTATTTCCCCACCGAAACATCAACCTGTCGGCACTTCCATGTTTATATAATGCAATAAAAAGATAAGGAGTGGAAGCATGCAATAGCAGTTAATGAGCTGAAATGCAATCTCTTCTTTAGAACAAAAATATAATTCTTTAGTCTCTTAAGTTCCTCTTTTGCAAGAAGAGAGAGCTTGACCTTTAAAACAATTACATTCTTCATTAAACATGTTTTGATGGTATTTTCAAATGAAGTTTGTCATGTAAATGACTTCAAGCGCATTGTGTGTGCTACAAAAATGCAGGTTCGTCAAGGTAACGGATACAAATTGCATCCGTTTCTGTTGGAGCTTTCCATTGAAATTTTATAGGAAATCTGCTCTGGCCCTGATTGATTCTAAGCCTCGGAAGCACTGAAGGATTTGTAATTTTCTATAACCAATAAAGGCCCCTTGGTTGATCTGATGTATTCAACTCTCCTGTTTGTAGATGTTCAGCGTTGACCTCACGGAGCAGCACTACTCCTGGAAGAGGGTGACCGACACCAAGGGAATGACGCCGTCGCCGAGAAACAAACACTCCTGCTGGGTACACAGAGACAGGTCAGTTCTCCCACCAAACCCCAAGATACAAACTGGACCACCGCCTACGAAAATGAGCCCCAACTCGGCCTTCCAGCAGCTGTTCACACCCTCAACATGGAAGGCTTAATAGAACCAGTCATTTCGTGTTTTAAATGCACATTCACAGGTCTACCGGAGGAAACGTAGCTTTAACACCTCAAAAGGTCTTTTGGGATTTTGCAGTGTTTTCACTGCAGGAAATGGCTCGGCTCACACTTTTGTTTGCCATTGTCAAAATGTGTGGAGAGTACCTGGTGCATATTTTTTTGGTATTAGAGGTGAGCTGATACTAAGAGTGGAGTGAAAACACTGTTGGCCAGAGTACATCATATAAGTCGTCTGATACTGATGGCTTTACATTGCAGGTACATTAAACCCTTGTGCGTCTGGATGGGACGCGAAGGGCGGTGACAAAAACGTCGATATCTGACGAGATGGGCATGAGAACAGGCTGGTGCGTGAAGCATCCATGTTTTAGATTTTGGAGCTTTTTTGAGTTCCGTCAGAATCTGCTTTATTGGCCAAGCATGTGAACACGTACAAGGAAACTGACTTTCTCTCAAAGAACTTTCATACTAATGGACATGAAGCATTGTAGTCCACCACAAGCTCACTGGTTCTGCTGATAATGAGCTTCAGGTGATTGTCGTTGCACCATGTGATAAAGCTCTATCGGTCACTACATGCTGTATATGAATCTGGACAGACATGGATGTAAACTGCAACTTGTCTGGTGTACAGAGCCACACAACTGCTTGTTTTTTTGTTTTGTTTTTCTTGCAGATTAATCTACTTTGGTGGATATGGGTGTAAGACCATGTGGGAGATACAAAACACGTCATCAACAAGCTTCATCCTGGAAGAGATGTCTTGGGTAAATGGGACAAATAATATAAAGGCTATACCGAATATAAAGCTTTGTTCACAATGTTGGCAGCCGAAGCAGATAAATCTTAGGCTACATTAAAGTGGAAATGGACAACTTTCCTCCCTCTAGTGCTTCCACGTGGTATTATTGTTGGCACTGCGGTTGCAAAGACGGCGTTAGCAACATGGCTACTGCTAGCAGCCTGGCTACTGTCCAAAGCAAAAGCAACCATAAGAATTCCAATTGGACCAAGAAACTCTGGTGTCAGAGCTGTGATAAAGGCAGAGTAAACACCAGGTTGTATTAATAAGCACGTAGATCTTGTTACTTACTGATCTTACTTTTTCTTTTGCAGGGTAGTTTCCAGTTATTCCATTGTTCCACTGTTAACTGGGGATGGAGACCGGGTAGAATGATGCCTCTTCCTCTTTTGGTTCCACAGTAGTTGACATGCTTCCTTTGTGCCATAAATCGAGCCTTCATTTTTCCATGAATTGGCATGAATAGCATAGTGAAAGTGAGGCTTACAGGCAACCAATCTAAACACGGATGGTGTCATTTTTCTTAAGCCATTACACTGTGCCATATATATTCACATCATAATAAGTCAAAGCAAAAAAAGTTGTCTATAGCCCCTTAATGTTAGATTTGTATGAGAATTAGATTTCAGTGGTGGCTACGTAGGATTGTTTGACATGTATGATCCAAACATTTCTAATAATTCCAGATCTTTTTCAAAATTTCATCTAACAAAATAAATATGCATATTTTATGCACTTGCTGCTGACCCTTTTCCTCCTGCTCCACTCCATTCGCCGCCACTCTCCTCATTGCATGAAAAACCACACTTTCAGCCCCATAACCACCCGCAAACCTCACGAATACCATCATTTAATGGTGTTTGTTCCCTGTGAAGTTGGTGTTTGTTGATGCCATAAATTGCCAGGAACGAATCGCTGGCAGAGGCTTGCCGCTAGCTCTCTTGCTCAACCTCTCGAGCTCTGCCTGATTCTTTAAAGGAGCTACCACCACTCCGACACCACAGGAGCATAAATAACCAATGATGTGGAACTTGGTACTCATGGTCATTTTCCAATCTTTTCTTTCAGGCGACAATTGGAAACGTGTTATTTAGGTGTTGGGGCTGGAACAACGAAGTCAATGTTTTTGACACGCATACTGCTACGTGGAGCATGCCAGAGACTCGGGTGAGTAGAACATGATGTTGCTTTTTTCACATTTTGTGAGCTATATTCCTGTATTCCTAAAAATGGGGGAATTGATGTTACAAAACGATGATCTCAGACTGTTTGATTTTATGTCCAGGGTCCAGTTCCTTCCCCCAGAGGCAGCCATGCTAGTGCCCTTCTGGGGAACAAAGGTTACATCACTGGTGGCCTGGTGAGTTAGCTTGTTTATTGAGCAGCTTATACATTATAGCCACAAATATGGACACCCCTCTCTGCATGCTATTATGTGCTTGTGGTCTGGAGCCATTTTTCATGGTTTTGTCCTCTTGGTTCCAATAAAACGGAATCTTAATGGTACACCATGCCTAGATATTTCAGACATGCTTCCAACTTTGTGGTAACAGTTTGGGGAAGGTCCTTTCCTGTTTCAACATCCCTTTCCTGTTGTGACGTGACAATACCCGCATGCACAAAGTCGCATCTAGAGTCCAGACCTCGACCCCGTCCAACACATTTGGGATGAGCTGGAACACCAACAGCAAACCAGCCTTATCACCCAACATCGCTGTTGGACATCACTGATGCTCTTGTGCCTGAATGGGAGCAAATCCCTGCAGCCAGGCTTCAAAATCTTGTGGGAAGCCTGAAACCAGAAGAGTGGAGGCTGTTATAGCAGCAGATTAATGCCCATGGTTTTCTAAAAAAAGATCTTCTGCAATCATACGTGGGTGAAATGATTGCTTTTGAATGCTTTTGGCCATATAGTGTTAATTTACAAATGAGTTTATGTTTGCAGGAAGCTGCAGAGTTGGATATTTTCTGCTTGGACCTGGAAACCTGGACCTGGACTCAATTGTAAAACTTCCTTCACATATACAGTAGTTGTAACATTTTAATATAGGTTTGATTTCTACAGCTTTTCGTTCCAATGATTACCTCCGTGTGCATTACCTTCACCAGTGACGTCTCCCAGTCCTGTACTCCTCTGGGGCGCTCCATGTTCACCATGACGCCCATATCGGATCACACACTCTTCATATACGGGGGTCTCGGCACAGACGGCAACACTCTTAGTAAGTCTTGGCCGCCAAGTACGTGTCTGTAAAGCATGTCTTCTGCTAAATAAGTAAAACTCTATCTCATGGATGGATTATGAGACAGTGGCCCCAAAAAACTACAAGGAGACGCAAAATGAATGTTTTGTGTCTCTTTGTGGTCACTTCACTTTCAAACAAGAAATATTAAGTCGCTTCAACCAGAGGCCTGGGAGCTGTGCCTGGTAGGTCCCTTCAGTAATCCATCCATGCTCCATGGTAAGTGTTTAAACCTGATTATAATACCTTAATCCATCATAATCTGCCTCAGAAAAGGTTGCCCAAGGTTGAAAGACTTTTAAAAAAAAATTTTTTTTTTTTAATGCAACTCTAAAAACAAATGACGCCATCATTGTTCACATGATTATAGTTTTTCCAAAAGAGTAAAAGTGAAGCTCGCTGTGGTTTAATCTGTATTTTATCTTTAACCCCTCTCTGCTAGCTGACGCCTGGCAGTTTAACACCCAAAAAGGAGAGTGGACCAAGATGACACACCCACACAGGGACAAGCCCAGGTAGTTAATTAGAAGCTGTGCTGTGTGTTTCTGCTCACAGAAGCTTTGATGTGAAACTCTATTGAATATTTTGCAGTTAATGGTGGCCGTAACATTCCATTTTATTCCAGGAAGTGCAGGTTCTTAATATGCACCTGACATAACGACAGGAAAAAATTAATTAAATTTGCCCTAAATGCTTTATTTCCTCCCTTATTGAAGTATCTAAATAAACACATCTTAAAGCCACGTTTTCAGCTGTAACAGTCTGTATGTGACCTGAGAGAGGTGATTGTAGCTCATTGTGAAATATGTGCTAATCACCCAGGCCATGTCTTCCCTGTTTCCTGTTTGTGTTCCTCAGGGTGTGTCATACAGCGTGTCTGGGAAGTGATAATGATGTTGTGGTGTTCGGGGGAAGCAGTAACATGCGCATCCTTGTGGACTTGGTATGTGAAGGGAAACTGTTGAAACTTGTGAAGGACTTAAGAGTTGATTTTTCTAACTGTACTCCTAATAGTTAAAGTTGTTATTTAAAAGCTTTATTTTTAGCTCCACAGCACAGTATTACTGACTAAATCACAGTGCAGCATAATCTTTTTCCCTTTGGATTGTGCAGACATCGGCATTGCAGCATTATGCCTTTAAACCCCCCTCATTCCATCTATAATGTTTTAACTTATGGAAGGGGACCAATTATAGCTCAGTGGTTAAGTGAAAGTGTTGCGTAAAGAAAGCTTAAGTGGTTTAAGGACCCAAAGTATGAAAAAACAAGTGTGTATAGAAAATGTAGTGCATCTTATTTGTCTTTAAGGTCAGAACAGGACTTGAAAAGTGGGGAAACACTGAAATAATCTGCTCAGGGAATTGTACAGAAATGATCTTGGCCATCCTAGCAGAATGAAAAAGCTAACATGCTAATATTTAGCTGATGTTTACCCTGTTCAGTCTTAGTTTGGCATGCTAACCTTTGCTAATTAGCAAAACCCTACAAAGAACAGCTGAGTGTGATGGGGAATTTCATTAGTTTGCAGGTATTTTATAAAGTATTGGACATAGTAAACATTCCACCTCATTGTGTCACTAGAGGAAAATTCAGGCAATCAGTCGTACTGATTCATCCTCTGGGGACCATGAATGCATGTACAAAATTTTGTCCAGTAGTTATAGAGAGAATTTCATCCTGGTTTAGTCCACAATTCCACAAAAATACTCAAAACACCAAAAATACAGAGGCTGAAAACTTTAAACGTAGAATAAAGTAATTAATTTATTAATTATTATTGCCAATCCTCTTATCAGGTGGCTGTTCTGAGGGTTCCATCGCAAAATCACTGCGGAGACGTGTTGATCTTTCAGACCCAGCCATACTCCCTCTGCAGGTATGTTGAACCCTCCATGTTCACGTCTGATAATATCATCTATGGTCCACAATACAAGTATAAACTCTGAATTCCTATTTTTGCTTTGCTTGTACTGTGTGTCTTTTGTACTTTGCGGTTGGTCAAATGCATTTGTTCTTAGCACTGCGCATTATGTACACTGGAAGCATGTGAGAGCATGTCGTCTCTATTCACACATGATTAAGCAGTTTCAACAAAGTCCACAGAGACCCTTCAGACACTTGGAGCTATTTACTCTCTCACTCTGTTGAGCTTTACTTTGTTATAGAGGCGATAGGCTGCAGTATGTTTATTTAATAGATTAAAATTACTCGCTTGACATTAAAATGTTTGTATTGTATTAATTTGACCCCGCAACACTTTTCTGACCAACCAATTAAGTGTTTGGTTCATTTCAGGTGAGGTTAAAGTTGTGAGTCAACAACTTTTTTGAGTTCGCATTTTAGCATGAAGCTAGCACATATAGCATGAAGCTAGTCAAGGTTCCATTTGGCTTTCAGAAAACGATCCTACAGCCATGCTAGCCCAGCAACCCTGTGAGTCTGTACCATTGACATATAAAGATGGCCGCCACTGCTCCACCTCCTCCCACTGTACAAAAGTGAAGCCAAAATATCACCTGAACATACATCAGTGTGATGAGCACTAATCGAGGTGTTTTGGCTTCACTTTTGGGGAGCCCTCATGTCATCCATCTTTATATACAATCAATGGTCTGTACTTTGGCACAGCAGTGGTTTGAGCTGACATGTGCATAATTGCTAACACGTTGATGTTTAGCTGTATAGTTTACCTTCTTGGTCTTGCTAACATTTCCTAATTAGCAATAAACACAAAGTACTACTGAGGCTGTTTGAAAGGTCATAAGTTTTGCAGGAATTTGGTAATAAACCAAAGCATTGGACAAAGTGAAATTTTGATCAGATTATGGTGCTGGATTAAAAATTAAGAGATTATTAAAGGTTTTCAAATTGGTCCTGAGAACATGAATGCGTTTACCAAATTTCACGGTAATCCATCCAGTAGTTGTCAAGACATTTCACTAAAAATACAAAAATTGTCAACACCATAGTGGCTCAATAGGAAAATTCAGTAGGATTCATCCTCTGGGGACCATGAACTGTGTATCTATAGATGTTGATATTAGTCTGGAACAAAGTGGTCGACTGACAGACAAGCTGACGCAGTTTTTCTCATGCGCTTCTTGCAGCTCCTCAGGTCTAGAGTGAAATATCTGTTATCTGACTGTTGAATAGGCTATTGCATGAATTTCCATTGAATCTGAGACCTTTCTGGGAAATGTTAGAAACTAGGATAGAGGCAGATTATGGGTCTTTGAGGAACACTGGCACACTTAAAATGCACTAAATCGCAAATGACCTGTAATGCAAATTACTGTCACATCTCTGAAATCATGCAGCCAACATGAGGCTATACAATACAATACACCACGTGTGTGTGTGGAATATCATGCCAGATCATGAAAACGCATCAGTTCTTGACAGAGCAGGACATTATTTATTATCTAAAGAGTAGTTTAAGAGCATCTGAACCAACCGGTGCTTTTCTTTCCTCTCTAGATTGTGCGAGGACTTCATAGGAAAAAACCCGGAGCTGTTTGGGAAGCAGCTGAACTGGCTGCCATCAAAGCTACGTAGCAAAATCGACAAGCGAGTGGACTTCTTCTCTGCTGCGATGCCTGCTCTTACAGCTTGAAGAGGAACGTTTTTTAAGAGCGATGAAGATCCCGAGGCAATCGATTATTACCAAACTGTTTTCATTCGTTTCTGTGTTTAATGATTTAAAAAAAAAAAAAAGGAGCTAAAATTTAATTGTTTTAACTTAAGACATGTGTTTTGTGAATAAAGTATATTTTTTGCCTTATTATTTTAAACAACCAGTTTAGATTAGGTAACATTTTATTCTATTTAGTGATTTGATGATGTGCAATCTGTTTTTGAATAAAGGTATTGATATGTTGTATATTTACTGTGGTGTAATCATTTCCTAAAAGGAAGTTTTTGGCACACAAGGTTAAATATTCCACTTTTAATCAAGTCAGTTTACATGATTAGATTATTAATGTATGAGTTTAATTCTTAATGGTGTTAAATAGTTGTTTTTTTAGAAAATGCCAACTCTCAAATTCTTTGGTTCAACTGCAGAAAAATCAGTTTCTGTCAGGGCTGCACTTCACTGCTGAAGGACACGTTCATAAAAAGGTAAACATTACCTGAGAAGAATCTATAATTAATATTCTTTCTGCTTTCCCCTCTTACTTCCTCTTTCGTGGGTTTCTGTTTGGAAACAGAAACCTTTAGTGTCATTGTTCTTCCCTAAAGTGAAATTTAACTCCAATTGTACAAAAAAAGGCAAAGCAAAACAAGTTGGGTGGGGAGGGGATAGTATTTTTTTTTTTTTTTAATTTGCAGACAAATTTTGAGAAGAAGCCTGATTGTTTGGTGGTGTCAGACAGGTGTGTTTGCTTCACACAGGTCGGATGTAGTTGGCGGGCAGCAAGCCCCGCTGCCCTGTGCGCTGGTTGCACCCGAACATCCATCCAGCGTCTATCGGCTCCACGTCTGAGATCAGATCGCCTTCCTGGAGAGAAACTTCATCTGCTTCTGCTGCCGTGTAGCTGTACATGGCCTGGTAACTTTTCTGTGGAGTTCAAACGCACACAGAGGAAGTGAATAAGATCAGACAAAGAGTCGGAGCTGCTTAATTTGCATGGATTTCCCTACTGAGTGGAACAAAAACACATACTGGTGCAATATATACTGTAAAAACACAAATCCACAAGCGCATGATGCAGCTACACTGGCAGTTGGCAGATGCTGCAAACCACATACATAAATACATTCACAGACAAATGCACAGGATACACATTAATACTTCTGTACGACTAAAAATCTGAACTATTATCAAACATCACAAACTAGAATAAATGCAAGTACAAAAAAGACATGCATCCAAAATTGATATTACAATAAAGCACTAAAAATAGCCACAAAAATACATGCAACACTACGTGGCCAAAAGTATGTGGACATCCTGCTTGTATGTACTTTTGTTCTGGGGCTCTTTTTTTTATAGCTTCCTCTTAGTTCCATTTACAGGAAATGACAATATTGAGCTTCCAAGTTTGTGGAAACAGTCCCCTCTTTTTATTTCTCAGCTTGTACACTTCCTTTCCTTTCCTTGCTTCCTCTCGTCGCATCTTAGACCCGCCCACCTGAGACGCTAGGACAGAGGAGGCGAGGAAGAGACACGAGGACAGAGGAGGCGAGGCAACAGGGATTTAACAAAGTGAGACATCCGTGCTTCATTTTAAAGAGATGCCAATTACATATGGGGTGTGGCACAGCTGCATCATCTGTCCATTGTTGGCCTGATCAGAAGTGCATGATTACCCACAGTAAATATTTACTTTTAATTAAATTCACAACGTGGCATAATGTGACATAATTAAGGTGAAATGTCATTAATGAATGCAGTTAGAACAGCACCCTACAAGGAGAGCATGTGAAGGGCAGAAAGTTTGATCGCTCATTTGATCATCTTAAATAATCAATACATCTACTGAATACAAAAGGAACATTTCTAGAGTTCTACTATATCTACTATATGGTTTGTTTATTCAAGCCAGTTGCTCATAGCTCCTCCGACAAGCCTCCTCTCTCCTCAAGATGCATTTTAGGGATTGAGACATCCTTCAACATGGCTGAGATCGATTTCCAGGTCACAGGCAGGAGATGAGAGGAGAAGAGCCCAGTTTGTCTTTGCTCCTTTCCTGTTTCAGCATGATGATGCCCCTGCACACAAAGCCAATGGGTTTCCCAGTTTCTTGTGGAAGGACTTGACCTCAACCCCACCCAACGCCATTGGGATGAATGTTAACACTAACTGTGAGACACGATCACCCAACATCACTGTTGGACCTCACTGATGTGGCTGAGTGGGAGTAAATTCCTGCAGACGGGTCTCAAAGACTTGTGCAAAGCTTTCCCAGAGAATGAGATGCTCAACAATCGCATATCAATGTAATGCTCAGGTGTCCAAATACTTTCGGCCACGTCGTGTATGGTTGCTTTAGCCTTACCCCTCCAGTAGGTGGTGCTACAGGAGCAGGACGCATTTGTCCGACTGGCTGACTGATTGGGTTGGAAGGTTGCACTTCGTCTACACACACACACACACACACACACACACACACACACACACACACACACACACACACACACACACACACACACA
>JBBPCS010032133.1:0-22258 GCA_037974645.1 Hollardia meadi
TGTGTGTGTGTGTGTGTGTGTGTGTGTGTGTGTGTGTGTGTGTGTGTGTGTGTGTGTGTGTGTGTGTGTGTGTCTAAAGGGCTAGAGTTTGTGAGTGTGTGCGTGCGTGCGTGAGATAATGAGATGAAGCATCCCCACCGTCAGTCTGTCAATCAAACCATGTAATAATACTGCAGTCTGATTTGTAATTTACTGATCATTAACAGCCGTCTCTTTGGTCTAAGCCCCATTATCCCTCAATCAAACACTTCCCCAGTCACTCCTGGTAAAATAATGCTCCTCTCCTCTCTGTTTGTTACTGTTCGAACTTGCATGTCATCGGTAACAATGTTTGCACAATTTATTTGGTCATCTCGTCAGTGTGGCTCAGCTGCAGTCATCTTAAAAAAGTTTCAAGTTGCCGCGACTACTTTTGAATATGTCACCAATAGGGTTTTTACATTTTCAGATTTCCCCGTATGAAAGTAGTGAAAAACTGAATTAATATTTCCGTCAGCTTTTAGGATTTTATGTCAAAATTTACAAGAATATAATTTGTGCTCATTTTTCACTTATTTTTTCTTACCAACAGAAGTCATTGTCCAGATGATCTCAATATTAGTCAAACATTTGATTGATTTGACTTTAGGGAATCATTTTAGTAGTTTTGGACACCTCTGCATTAAACCCTGCTGTTAGTCCGCTATCAGAAACCTGTGACCTCAGTTGTAACTGCTCGAATTTAATTACGTAATTATGCAATCTGAGTACATGTCTTAATAAGTCAAGGGCACCAGTTATTAATTTGATGGAACAAATTACGAATTAGTACACGCAGATAATTCATTCGAGGATATAAATGACTAGTTTGTGTGCAGAACTTTTACCCCTGATCCCTGCCTGGCTTTGCAGCTACACAACTATGTGTTGACAAAACAATCTTAAGGTCTACTAACTCCCTCGTTCCGGGAGCTGCCAACCTAATCTTACAGTCCTCATCAGCAGACGATGTGATCAGAGTTGTCACGAGTCTGCAGAGGTAACATTGGCTGTGTCTGAAATCACAGCTTGTTTATTATAAAGTGCTGTATATGTACCCTATTACTGTTAGTGAGTGTAGTACAGTGCTCTCAAAAATGGAATGAAAAAAAGTATCCGCGAACAAATCCACAAAGCAGTGCGTAGCATTTTATAGAGGTGGAAATTCAAATTACAATTTATCCTGTTAGTTATGATGCAAAAGGATGTTGATTAAAAGTTCAAAATCTCAATTTACAGCTCACTAAACTGTTGAATGTCGGTTATTTAGAGAGGAGTGAATGATGGAGTGATTTGGGACACAGATATTGCATGTACAGTTCCATGGTATACACACTGCCTTCAAAAGGAACTTGTGGGCTTATATGAGAAGTCTATATGCTTGGCGTACCAGTGCTTGAACCGCTGCTAGCCAATTTTTTGGAATGGGTGTTATTTTAGTCAGCTGCCGTGTGCATAGTAAAGAATGAACTGTCAAGCCCCAAACTGTGTTGTTTCTGAGTGACACACAGTAACAGATGCGCTTGTGTTTCACATGCAGATATCTGCACACAATATATTGGAAGATAATTAAAAGACAAGAAGAAAAGAACAAAAAAATCCCCACAAAGAAAGAAAATAATGCACCGAAAAGGCGTGCAGACAGTCAGGTATTACACAGAGCCTGTTTATCCCTCCCACAATCCCACAGCAGCTACACACATGGTCAGGGAGCAAAATGAACGAAATGCGCGCGCGCGCACACACACACACACACACACAAACACACACACACATCTAGTTCCTTTTTCCCCTCCCTCCCTGTGTTTTGCTGTGTCTTCTCACATCAAAAACTCAGTCGACAGTCCCACATGAGCATATCAGATGGCACCTTCCCTCAGGCACCATAATGCCGTGATTCCAGCACAGCCTCTGATTTGATATCGGACATAATCCAGACAGCGCCTGCCAACCTCGCCACCTCATCAGCCCTGTCACTCAACGTTGTCCCCAGACACACATGCACATACACACAGTTCGAGGTCAACCCTCCCTCATTCCTAGGAGACTCTCTATCCAGTTGTGCCTGCCCTCTCAAGCATGAGCGAGGGGACTCAAAACAAGAGATGCTTGCTTGCTGTGGCCCCTCTGTCACCCTTTCATTCCAAAAAGATCTTCTATCTCACCCTGTAACCATCTTCATTGCACATTCCTGCGTCCTTCCCCCAAGTCTGTTGCCTACATGTTCGGGCCCCCATTCCCTTGAGACTCTCATGAGGCCCCCGTTACCCCCTGCCCACCCTCCCATTGCAGTGCAGGCATTAAAGAGATTGGTGGGGTTGAGCTATTGAGTTGAATTAGACATGGTCAATGTAGTCTTGACTGGACCAAACCCCCTGAGGGCAAGAGTGGGAGAGGTTGAATAGGATGGGAATATGGTGGCAATATGCATCCATGGAGGGGTTGTCTGCATTTATCACGATGTTGTAAGGCTGGTTGGATTTGTTGGTTTGATTCAAACAGAGGCACGTGTAAACACATACTGTGTGCTTCTTTTTTTTTTTAACTGAGAAGAAACAACAGTGAAAAAAAAAATATGACGAGTGAAAATGAGCTCTGCTGCCTTTTGTTCCGTTTCAAAACCTGCTTGATTTACACCCAGAATTGGAGGCATCGATCTTGTGTGTAGTTCCTGGAGGAAACAAGTGTTATTTCCTTCTGTTGCAGTTCATTTTTGTGTGTGCAAGAGGATTTCTGTGAGCCTTTGGATGAGGAGGTATTGATATTCCTGTGCCTTACATGCTAATGATGAGCAGTGGGAGCATTTCGGCAGGCTCTGTAGGCACAACACATTTTTCATGCACTTAAAGCTCTGGAGGGGCTTAGCTTAAAATCCTGCTAAAAGATGCTTAATTATGATGTCTAATCAATTCTAACGAATCAAAGAAAAAGGGAAAAGATACCTCCTCCGAGAGCTTCGCTGCAGAAATTACCAAATCCGTTTCTTATCTGCTATCCCTCATGACAGATTTTTTCTAAAAGCAACAAGCATTGATCTTTTTTTCAACCTGTGGTCACACAGACTTCCTTCCTTGTTCCGTTCAGAAAGATAAAGTAGGCAGTTCTTTTATTCAGGTGGCAACTGCTTCCCAATGGTTTAGAAGCAATTTAATCTGCGTTATAACAGATTCTGATGGGCTGAAGGACTCCCTTTGCAGGCGAGGTTAAAATGTAGAAACATACGTCCAGCGAAGGTAGCAGCGGACTCTGGAAACAAAGAGGAGAGAAGAGGAGGAGGGGGTTCAAAATGAGATAGGGGAGAGGGTTTTTACGACTGGTACGAGGAGGATCGACACACCTGCTGAGAGGCCCTGTTGTCCGGAGGAATGTGATGTGCTCTGACAATAGCAGGGATGCATTTTGAGAAGCAGTAGTTATGGCCCCGCTGCCAGCCTCTTTCTCTTTAGCTGAAGGCCAAGAGTAACATTTGGAGCCAAGGCTGTCGGGCTGAAACCATCTTCTGACACCACAGTTCCAGCAAAATGAAAAGAGGGAATTGGGAGAAGGGATTAGATTTTTTTATGAAATTCATGACTCAAAGCAACAGTTTTCTTTGCCACCTGAGAAATGACAGGTAAGTGGGTTGACTTGCTGTTGCTAAATACATGACATATGCAGTATGTTCATATACGATTATCACCTAATTCTAACGCACATTGTTCACATTTGCCTACTTGAAGCGTTTAAGCATGTCACTTCCTCATACCGTGTTGCATCAGTGGGCAGCCTGCCATCCAGCTCTCCTGGGGAGACGGTGGAGGTCTGTACCGAAATACACTCAACCTGGTTCCTACTGCTTCACTACCAACTTGCTGCACTGTTGCCATAGATACACGTTGGCACTGGCAAGGGACGGAGCCTGTGCTCAGGAAAGGTTGAAATACAGGCTGCAATCTGGATAAGGAGTAGAAATGATTTTTATAAAGGAGACCTTACCTTTTTTTTTGTTTGTTTATCTAAGCTGAGCCTTCAACAATTATCTCACCAAGGCATTGTAGTCTTTTTTTTTATTACTGAAAAAAACTAGTTGTTGTACTGCTTTGGGTTGTTTACAACAAGCTGCACCGTGCTGAAGCATCCCAGTGTGATATTAATGCAGTACACTTTAACACAAAAAGGTAATTAAGTATTTACATTTTGAGTTTATTACCAGACCTAATATTTTGGATCCACAACATGTCAGATGAAATAATCCTACTTTTTTTATCACACTAAATCTTTCTGAGAGCTTTAGTTACTTTGCAGATATCAGAAATGCCCCTTCTCGTCTGAGCAGCTGGTTTGACAGCAGCTCCGAAAACAAGACAAAGTACAGAAACCTTTAGCGAACGGGGCCATTGGGGCCAGACAGTGTGTTTTTAGCAGGGGTACTAAAGAGGACCACAGCAGCATCTAACAGGAACCAATTGGCATTTGCAGATAAAAGTATGTTTTCTGTGCTGCAGCTGAGCGGCTAATTAGGTATCAGGCGTACAAACTGAGGTTAGCAGTGCAATTTCGCCTTCTAAGTGTTTGTTTTGGTGGCTCGGATAACAAGCTAAGATATGTTCATGTTTGCCAATTAGATTGAAAAAAAAGAAGACTTAAGTAGGAAAACTAAAGTGGGTTGTTGTTCAAAGAATGTGGTTCTTGTGTAGCAGACTACTGTCAGTCAGTGTGGCTGTCTGCCTATGATGGAAGAGTGACATTACTGCCCTGTTCTAATGTGGTTTAGAAATGAATCATTTTGATTGGCTGTATGGAAACTAGAGATGGGAATCATCATCAATAATAGGATGTTTTACACACTAGGTTTTACCGGCAGAATACAGCGGCCATCGGCTGTGCAGCCTCCACCAGCCAACTTCTCAACTGAATGACTGACTTTAAGGGAAAATAATGGCTCAAAAATCGCTCCCGCCTAGAATATTAACACATTTTGTTTGATCAGTTCCAGATTTATTTATTAATTACCTTGAGTTGCATGTTAAGTTCCACATTTATATATCAGGTATTTACTTTGAGTTTGATGCAGTGATCCAGATTTTGATTGAGAGTAATCCAGATTCAGTTATCCAGATTTATTTAGGGTGTTTATTTTATGTATTTTATATATCATGTGTTGATTTTTTCTTTTTTTTTTTTTAGTGGGGGGTGGGTGGGTCTTGACCAATTACCTCTAATTGAAACAAGTTCTTCATCTACGTAGACAGAGAACTAACGGTAATATGACAGATTAATTCAAATGGGGGTGTCATCATTACACTGAAAAATATATTAAAAAAATTTCTCCCTTCTGGTTTCGGATTTTATTTTCAGAGGAGAACACAGAAACGTGATTTTTAGAACTGATATGTATGCTGTAGCAGACAAAAAAAGAAAAAAGAAGCACATTTAATTCCAGTTCGACTACTCGAACAATACTTCATACGAGAAATCTAAGGTTAAAGTGTTTGAAATTTAATTGGATTTTATTTCAGCTAGCAATGTCGGAGCCAACACTAACAGGATCTGTAAGAATCTGAAAACCTTGAAATAAGGCAGATATTCTGCTTCTTTATATGTGATGGCGAGGAGCTCCCAGAGCTGGCTGTAACACACACACACACAGAATTTCACAATGCAATCCTTCCTCACACATCCCCTGTGCATGTAGGAGCCACCAGTGCAGAAACTGGACATTTTTCACAATGAGTACATTTTAGAGCTAACCACGCTGGCTGCAAAACTTTCACTTGGAGCATTTTTATGTGGTGGTTGTGCTTTTTACAAGGACTGAAAAATGTCTTCCTCCTCTGCAAAGACCATTTCCACAGCATTCAGGCAGTAAACCTCACTCCTCACTCAGCACAAAGTTATTGACAAAGAGACGTGGCTGGACATCTATAAATCCAATCCAGACAGCAAGTCCACGGCATATAGTACACCTTTAATCGACTCCTCGTATCCGGCAAGATGTCTGATTGACATTGAACAATGGCCCAATGAGCCTTTTCAAAAGAATCAACTGTGGGCATGTGCGTGTTAGTGTTTATAGACACACAGCTTCTCCAGCGGTATGGATTGTCCTGGTTCCTTGCTGACGAACCGTTGCTAATCCAGAACACAGCAGGATGGGAAATTGGATGGACTCTATCAAACCTCTTTGGAGTGGCCTTGAAGAGCCGTGCTTGGTATAAAGACACACACACGCATACAAGTACACACACACTCAGGAGTGGATGTTGGCACACAGTATGAGTCAGTTCTGCCCACTTGCTGAGACTCAATATGGTGTGTGACCAGCTGTCCATGGCTGGATTTTGCCAGTTTTCAGAGCTGAGGCTGTGTGTGTGTGTGTGTGTGTGTGTGTGTGTGCGCGCGCGTGCATGCATCTGAATTTGCTTGAGTGTGTGATATGACTTTCTACAGACATTTTTGACATCCACACACTGAACCCATCCTGCCGCTGACAATACAGTCCCCACTGTGTGGTGTCAAGATAACTCATCCACCGAAGTCTAAATTTACAGCAGAGTCCTGGTCATCTGTCATGACCTCCTGCATTGCCTGCTCTCAATCCAGCTTTTAGACTAATGAGAGGATTTGTAGAGTCAGCCTTTGACTCTCAGGATTTGGTGATTTGATGTGAATTAAGCATCTGCCAACTCCACTCCTGTGGATGATAGAAATAAAGAAATGCTGGCGTCCTAGTGGGAAAAACTCCCCACTGTACTCCCTCTCTCCACCTCCATCCTATAAGCATAATGTTCTCATTTCAGTTTTGGTTTGAGATGCTAATTGGGAACATATGGTCCCACTTTGTAGTTTTCATGAAAAATATATTGCTGCAACATTTCAAACTGAGGAAGTTCCTCTGTTTCACTTTGGTTGAAGCAGGTGTTAGTATTATTAAAGACAAAAGTCAAATATTGGTCATAAAGCCTAAATGATATTATTTAAAACAGGCAAAAAGCAATTTCTGACACAATTTGTAAAGATTTATTATATTTGTTATAAATTATAAAATGCCCAGACCTTGACATCAGCGAATCAGTTGTGCAGATTCAGTCTAATTAAAGCTGAACATCGGAGTCCAGTGTCATTAGCCGATCAATTAGCGATGTTGTGCCCCAGATAAGGTCACTCAGAGGTTTCTTTTACTGTATACAAGGAAAAATAAATAGTCTAAGGATTGAACCTTGAGGGACACCACATGGAATCAAGAAGACAAGCCGAATGAAGAGCCAGTCTAATGTGGTACTCATTGGTTCCCACCCGCTGTCTGTACATACTAATAAGAACATCATGCTGTCTTTATTGTGTCCTACACTGTAAAAAGCTGGAGTCATGCCAAGCAGCACTAACACAGATTACTCTGTCATCTACATTCAAGTGAAGTTCTGTCCAGCTAAATTCAAGACTGAAATCGTGTCCACCATTTAAAATTAAAAAAAACAAAAAAACTTGTCAGTGAACTTCCAACATTAAAAATAACCCTAGTCTTGCTTTCTAGTGTAGACAGAGAAAACTGAGCTTGACTTTTAAGTGTCATTTGATCTGAAAGATAACATCGTAATGTGATCTTGCCAAGGTTTTGGTCCCAGGTAACGGAACTCAAATGGAGATTAGCAGCAAATTGGAGCCGACTAAAAGGTAGTTTACTTGGTTGTTGGGTTGGATTACAATCTGCCAATGGGAGAAAAGATCAGTTATCCACTGGTATAGGTAGCTGGGATGAATCAAAAGCTAAGATGGCGACAACCAAGTCTCTGGGGAGAATCAGAATCAGCTAAATGGTGAACAGCTATTCAGGCAGGTAGCTGGGTGGTCAGGTGATATGCAGAAGCAGAGTTTCAATCACTCCAGTCAAACCTAAAAGACTCCAGCTCTTGATCATCTGAATGCACTTATAGGGATTTAGCTGATAAAAAAAAAGGGTAAAGCACTAACAGATGGAAAAATATGCCGCACTGGAGCCTCCAGGGGTATGATTTAGAACCACTGGGTCTAGAAATGAAATACATGAAATACATAAAAACTAGGAAGGGGTAGAGTCTGAGAGACTATGCAGACGTCAATGGCAGTCCCGACTTGTTAGCACACTTCACCACTCATGCTTGTTCTGCAAACAACAAACAACTCTTTGAGAACCAGACATCTGTGACGTGCTCAAGTGGCCTATGTGCGCCCCATGGATGAGATTTAAGCTTTTTTTTTTTTCTTTTGTAATGACATTTCAGTCTGGATGTCAAAGTGTTAAAAAAAAGTAGGTGCACAAAAAATGTTTGACACAGAAACATTAAACATCATTTTGAAATGAAGTTGTCTGAAGAAGCCTAGTCCAACACATGATGGTCTATATGTGGTGGGATCAGAATGATCATCACCAGGATTCTTTAGTAAAAGTCAAACACAAGCGTGTCTTTAGTCATAAAGGACACACCGAGAAGTTCACGTATGACATAGGACCTGTTCACGTGTGTCCTGGTTGATCCAGTCACAATCACAAGTTCTGAGTCCACATTAACATGCGTCTCCACATCTGTCTCGAGTGATCTCTTGTTATCATATCTCACTTCCCACGCTCTGTATGCAAATAAATACATACACCACTGAGAAGTGGGCACAATGTTCTTCACACAAATAAAGAAACAACCTAATGTATAACATTTTCAGAATATACAAGCAGGCTGAAATAACTAAGAATTTGTAATAGACAGTGTTCCACGATGTTTTAATTCCTCCAAGCACAACAACTCACACAACAGAGCGATTTTTTAAGGGAGTCTGGGGACTTTCCCCACGGGCGACAAAGAAGCAGCCTACATTGGTTTCTGTTTACTGTATCTATAAAATTTGACATGTTTACCGCCAGTAAAATGTCTTCTTTTTTTTTTCTTCTGGTGATGCCGTGACAAACCTTTCGCAAGGAAAGAAACAACTTCATGTGTTGCATTTAATGACACATTTATAAGAAGGCACACGTGATTTAGAATCTCTGAATGTGGTCTGAGCGATCAGATCTCAAATGCGTCCTCAGTGCGTCTTGGTCACGCCTGTACTTAGAGGTTACCACTTGTGATCAGATCACTCAGGATGCATGTTAATACCAGGTCAGGACGGACTCATAGAGCGAGCCAGATACCTGAAAATGATCGGCGTATGACCAAAACTGCACTTTCTGGTGTGTATTTCATCGTCTCACCTGTACCTGTAGCAACACACCAATGCAGGCCTTTGCTGTTTTTAACTGCTATTTTTAGTCTGTGGCCTAACTCTGAACTAAAACTTGAGACACATCCAGCCTGGCTGAGTCAAGTCTTGCGCAAAGTACTTCCACCTGTTCCATCAACAGCATGTTTGTTGGCAGTAGCTGGTGGCCTGTTGACTCCACTGTTTGTAATGACAAACATGGGCACTCTGTGCATTTGGCTAATTAGTTACCAGCTGCACTGAGAAGGATAATTGATTGCAGGCCAATATGGTTGATTTGCAACTCAACCAAGCTAATAATTTGTTATTGATTGAAACATTAGTGAGCAAAAACACTATAGAAAGATGTAACCCAGCCAAAAGTGCTGCAGAAAGTTGATGCTCTCAGTTTTTAATCTACTTAAATTATATTACACCTCGCTAAGCTAACATTGTAAGGAGCGCAAGGCGGGAGATGATGAACTGCTGGTTTCAGCTCAGCACTGTAGACTCATATGTTATGACTGGAGGAGATTACATTTACTCTGGAAGCATGAGAGTGACTGTATGTGTGTTTTGTGTAGGAACTATTATGTGTGTGTCTGCTAGCTGGATCTGCTCAAATAATGCCAGAATATGGAGGTCAGAGAACGACTGATTATTATTCATGTGTTGATATGCATCACGTGTTCAGTAAAGAATGTCGTTTGAGCGTAGAAATGTATTTCCGGCACATCTCTAAGAGGCTCACATTATAGGTGAGTACATTTCTGCTTCATTGACTTGTGGAAACGTCTGGCCTCATTGAACGGTCCACTACTGCATTCAATTTTCTAATTTTAATCAGCCATTAAATTAACTCCCGGAGTTTAATTGCACATGTTAAATAATTATCTTGAGGTCAGAGGTTAGGTATTCTTTGAAACGGCTCATTGCTGAAGCGTCAGAGTTTTCTCTGCAGTTTTTCCACTCTGTGTCCTTCACACCATCTATCACTTTCTTTCTGTATTATTGTTTACTCAGCTTTATATCTCGTCTTTCCAGCCACCCTCTATTTACCTAATGTCCTTGCTTTTACCCCACGGTTATGTGCTTTTTGCCAAAAATTTTATACCTTTGCATTACTTTTTCATCCTCTTTCTGTTCCTCTATGCTGGATTCAGAGCAGGAAGCCCGCAGGATTTGAAAGTTGGAGAGAAGAAATGATTTTGAAGTGACTCGGAGAGAGAGAGAGAGAGCTTCTTTTCTTTTGAAGCCAGGTGTAAAAACGTTGCACTGAGGTGCTGAAGTTGTCTCTTCTCTTCTCTAGCTGTATCCCAGAGGCCCACCTTGGCAGTTAGAGGAGAGGTCATCACCATGACACCGTCCTCGCAGGACTCCACCCCCTCGTCTATGGCCGGCCTCTTCCTGCTCCTCCTCCTCCTCCCACCTGTCTTCACGCAGAAGTCTGCTGTCCCGGCGACCCCGACCGCGTCATTGTTTGACCCGCTGACCCAACCGGAGTGCACAAAGAAAGAACATCCAAAGGTTTCCATCCAAGGTCAGACATCATCTTTAACTTGTTTTATGTAAACATCTGATAATGCTATACTTACTGTTTCCATGGACACAAGAAGACTGGTTACTGGGACAATGCAGGTTATGGTTACTGTAAAACCAGTGATCATATGTGAGTTTTACGTGAGTTTTTCACAAGAGCAAAGTGAGAGAACAGGCTCTACATACAGTAGTCAGCTGTTGAATAGAGACTCATTTAGAATGACAGAAGGTGCTTTATTTTAGTCTCAGTTTCCGTTTTTTGTCAAACTTTGGATTTAATTATTTCTATACAGGGACACCAATGCTCTCATGTTGACTTTCATCCCGTCCCACTGCTGTGTTTTCATGCACTCCTGCAAAAACCCTGTTAGAAATCTGGTGAAGTGTACACATGACCGGGAAATCGGGCTTCTTCACGCTGTGATTTTGAAGGAAAATCCTGTGTTTTATTTTTTAAGACTACGCCCTATTTTGTGTGGGACTCTCCCCTCTGAGATCGTAGTGATATCACTGTAAAGAAGTCAGACGGTTGTAAACAAACCCAAAGTCACCCATCCTCTTTGGAAGAGAAGACACAACCATTCTGTAAATTTAATACTCAGACTTTCAGTTGTGAACATTATTCACAGTTTTTACTTACTGCAGTCTTACAATGAAGAATTATTACCGACATTTCAGGTGAGCTCACTCTCAGGTTTACCTCCAACTGGTTTAGATCATTTGGATCAATTATTTACCAGTGATGTTGTTCCCAGGTCTAAGCAGTTACTTTGATGTGTAAAATGTTGTCATAGCTGATAAAAATGATGATCAAGACTATGAAAATAGCAAGTTTTAATAAAGCAGAATAATATTTAATGTCAAGTTTCCCATATGACCTTATGTCAAATAAAAAAATTTAAGAAGTTATGGAGTTAATTGTAAAATAACTCACAGAAGACATTGAACGTGACACATAAAATTTAAAAAAGTGAGGTACCTCAAACCTCGGTTGCTGCTGTGGTTTAAAATCTCTCATCACCTCTTAACATAGGCAGTTAAATAGGTTGTGCTTGTTTCATGTGTTTTAAATTAGATTCAAAGCAGCAAAATTATTGCTATCATATATCTTGAGGGACACAGTTGTCTGTATACACTTTAATATCATTGCATGTAACGTTGTGCACCTGGACACATGTTTTCTATCAACTGGAGGATATACGTTCCAGTTTTCACAGCAGCAAAATTAAGTGTTTTCATACACATGTTCCTGGGCAATAAAACCCTGCAGTTTGGCTTTCAGTAAGGTCAGCATGCCGCTATAAAAGAACAACAGAAAGCAAGAGGGGACAGGATTGAAATGATTGTGTAGACTAATGGCGCTCGCTATCTAGCACGTTCATCGGTACAGTGGGCCAAGAAACAAAAGCTCTTCCTCTTGGCGTGAAATGGAACAGAGCAGTTTGGGGCACAGAATCACAGATATGACAGAATGAAAGGCAAACACGCACAAAATTGCTGTGTTTATTTTTGAATAGGGTTGTTTGTGTTCCTTCTTCCAAGAGCGAGGATTGGGGGACCAAAAAAAACCCGCTGGTGGGCATCGGGGACAGAAACACAAAAAATTGAAGAGGTGGCCAGAGGGTTTCCTTCTGATTAGAAATATACTCTGCCCCCTCCCAACCACACTGCAGATATTTCCTCAAGTTTCTTTCCTCTTTTTTCTCCTTCTTTTTTTGATGTTCCCTTCCAAGTGCTCTGTGCTCGAGGGCCAGCTCACCCGTGCTGCCGGTCTGCACTCCTGCTAATGGAACTGAAGGTGGACACAAGGAGCTCTGTGCCATTTGGTCCTCTTTTGTTGGACTTTCTGTGTAACAGCAGTTTCATGTTTGAAAACAGGCAAAATGGCTATTTTTACTACCCACCAAGCTGAGCTGAGGTCACCTGCTGTATGTGCTGAGTCTTTGCCTCTGTCCTGCTTCACCCACCGGACCTCCAGATGTCCAGATTAGCCCGATCTCCACCGGTGTTTCACTTCAAAGGCGTGCCGCTTGAGAATGGCTGTCATGGCTGGGAGCTGCAGGGCTGCTGGCCTGTCAAAGCAGGCAGAGCGGGGCATTATTTGGAGGCAGCCGTATAAAAAAGGCCTGCACAATGAAAGTGTCAGCGAGAACCTGAGATTAGCCTCTGTGATTGATGAGCGTTCTATAGCAGCTTGTTGAAGCGCTATACCTCAGTCACCTGGAGGAGACCAGGGAGCAGGCTAAGAAGATTTTCTTTTGGGCATGCAGGAGTGTGTACCCATCTGTACCTTCTTTAAGCGCATGTGCCTATCATGACAATTAATTGTTTTTGTTTGAATGCCTGTCTAAGTGGGTTTTTGTGCAGCAGTTAGGGTCTCTGTGTGTGATGCAGTGACATTTAATTCTGGTAGTGCGTGTCTGAGCAGGGTGAAGGGACGAGTCGTCCTCTGGGCCCCCGAGTCGATCCCTCCACTGGAGCATACTGTCGGCTCCTTCCTCTGTGGTTTTGAGCAATTCTGCTTTGGCTCCACGAACACTTTTAGCAGTTGATAACTTACACCAACTCGAATTCAGTCATGCTGGGACAAATTTAATGGCACATCTATTATTAATAAATCCCGAGTCTCTTCTTGGGCTTTAATAAAAGAAAAGATGTACTTTCTTAAAGTAAAATACCACGACTTCAGACTGTAGTAGCTGTGGTAAAGAGTCTGTCTGTAAACCAAGATGGATGTTTGCTACTGTTCACCTTCATTTCATATTTAACACTCTTTATTAAACCTGCAATAACTGATTATTTTTGTCACTTTGGGGTAGAGGAAATAGGTTTTAACACAGCGTTGACAAGACACCTTTTTTATTGTGAGGCGAATTTGTCAGTGAACAGTTGCTTAGTTATACATCCAGCAGATCCAGAGCAGCATTATCATTTGTTTGGAGTCGTGTTTCTGTCCATCTGAATGTACAGTAAGTCCAATACTCACTCTCTTTTTGTTGTTTTTGCCCTCTACCAACCACTGGGTGAAATAGCTGCCTCTTTGCTGCTAAATGCTCCACCACATTCACCAGCTAGTCCCTAACTGTGCTGAGCAGGTAGTGTACCGTGTGTTTGTGGGGCGTTTTCACTGAAAACAGCCGCCTGCTACAGCTAAGACAACGCTGTGAGAGCAGTGAGAGTAAACCGACAGCAAATCTGTGAGCTGGAGAGCGAAACAATGAGCTGAAACTCGCTTTAAAGCTCTGTAAAGCTGAGGAGAGCTGCAGATTTACGAGTGACCCCCTTTTTTTTTTTTTTTTTACATTGTTATCATAAAGATATTGATTGCTGCTTTCACACATAAATGTTCCTGAACAAAACACACATACAGACACTAGCTGAGAGTGTGGGGAGAACATTAGAGTAATATTGCCTTGAGTTTTGATGGGATGTAAATATTGTAATCGACAGCGGTGACACCAGAAGAAGACGCAGGAGATTATCAAACATCTACCGCATTTGGCACCAAACCTCTGCGTCAGCTTTACTTCGGCCTCGACTGCTGGGACACCCCATAAACACTCCAGACTACGTTTGTATGTCTGCTGTTCCAGAAGACATGCCCACGTTTCACATGTCCCCAACGCCACAGCTGCAGTGCAGCATTAGAATCATGTAACCTCCACCCACAGGCACACGCTGTACAAGTGCCAGCTCGTGATTTAGATGGATGATACTGACTCTCGGCATAAGACCATGGGTGTGATAACAGCACGGCATGAGGGCAGAAAGTGGAACACTCTGAAGCTAGATATGGAGTCTGTTTTTGGGAATTTATGGAGTCAGTTGTGCATTATGTTATGAGGTCCAGAGAACTGTAAAGTCTCAACTTGGTAAGAGAAATAGATAAACTCTCCACCTCTATCACGCCCAGTGCAGCAATATCCATCAAGGCAACAAGGTGTTTCATAAGGGAGTATAAGTAATGGCTGGTAATAAGACCTTTGGCTCAGCTTCCCCTACCTCCTTCACAGAGATGGTGAGGATTTGCCTGATAGATTAGATGACTTGGGTCATCTGAAGAGAGACAAAGGAGGACAGATTTGTGTCATTGCTTGTATCCTTTTCAATTTCTTGAAAATCTTTTACATTTTGCTTTTCATACCCTCTCTGATGCCTTGCCTTCCTCTACTATTCTCTCTTCCCATATTATCCCTCCTGTCACATTCGTTCTCCTTCTCTCCGTGTCCCTTCTCTTAAATTCCCTTTCTTGCTCTGTAATAGTCAGAAAAAATGTATTGCTCACTTTACACTTCTATCTCTTTCATCGTTTGGGGTAATGACGCTGTCTTTTAGCCCTCGTGTCGCCGTCTGAAGGGCTCTTGAGCTGCACAAGAGTGATGCCTCTGCAACACATAACCGTTCACTGAAGAGAAAAAAGGGTTTCGCCTTGTATTTCTAATCTTATTTTTCATTTTACATTCTTGTCCTAGTTTGCCACCTGTCTCTGTTTTCTCATTCACGATTACAGTGCGGGGCTTAATTGCAGTGGTGCTATCGGAGCTGCGGTGTGTGTGTGCAGCCATCAATCAGGCAGCTGAATAGAGCTGAGTTTAAAATGCTGCTGGGGCCGGCCTCTCCCCCACTGATGGTATGTCAGGATATCTGATGCAGGCCCCAGAGATAGCAAAGAGGATCAGAGAACAGAAAACGTTTAAAGGCTTTACTGCCACTTAAACTGGAAAGGACAGAGGCAGCAGGAAAATTGCTCTCTTTGCTTTTCTGTGTCCATGCTGTCTCCTGTCCCTGGCTGTGTGCCTCTCATTGTGCCAATGCATTGGTAATTTATCATGCCATCCTCATGCCATCCTTGTTTGAACAAGGTTAAACCAACAGAGAGTGATATAAACCCTCTCTTGCAGCCTTTTCTTTTCAGGTTAACAGCATGACTTGCTCTACCAGTCAGTCATCTAGGGCAGTATCTCTGATGTCCATACAGGATAAATCATATTGATTATGGCATTATTGATGATGACATGATTATGAAACTGTTGAAAAACAGCATAGGGTTGAAATGGTAAAATGCAGGTCTTGTTCCACCTTCTTAAACACACTGCAAAATATTTATTTATGTGGCGTCGTAAATCAAGAGCGTGGCCTTTCAATTTGAGAGCCTTATTTATTCTTTTCACGTTCAGATTTTGTCATGTTTAACCTCAAAACGTGCCCTCTCTCTCAAATAGTCCCTATAATCATCAGAAAATAACACTTTTTTCAACTTGAACTCTTACCAACTTTTTCCTATGTGAATATTTTTGGTAAAATACTCCACATTCAGAGTGCGAGCACGTTGAATAAGAGTTAACTATTCGACTGTCAGAGGATCTCCAGTTGCTTAGACTAGTCGCCCTCACGATGGTCATAAATTAGGCCATGGATGTAAACAGTCAATCACCTGCCAAATGAGCTTCAAAATCCATCTCCGAGGGGCCTTTCGGACACAATGCCTTTCGAGCTGCACCGCGGCGCGCCGGGCTGTGCATGCACATTTCCTCAGCGTGGTGTAAAGCTGCACGGCGTAAGCCACTGGAAATAATGGGTTAGTGTGCGCCCTTGGTGCCGTTGTCGCATTGTGTGTGCGTGAAAGAGCCTTGATACAGCTGGTTAGAGAGATGAGAACTATCTTCATCACAATATCATCATCTTTCAGCTAATTTGTGCCCCTTCAAACATGAACATTGCGGCACTATCCACTGAATGAGTTTTATGATAGTACCCCTAGTTTGGGCTTTCTGTCACTCACTCTTTCTGACACACAGCCATTTGTTTTGTGAGAAGCAGACAAACGTCTTTACCGGCTGCTCACTGCAAGCCTATTAGCCTCTAGGTCCCAACACCATTTCTCCTGTGGCGGCTCAGTCCCCGGTCTCTCTAGGCTCTTTCTCGGCGCTGCCCACAACCTGCGGACTCCTCTATCTGAGTTTAGTCAAGTGGGAGGAGGTGAAGGGGAGGATGGAGCGGTGGAGGGATGAAAGGATGGAGGGATAGAGGGAGAGTTGTGCTCCATTGAGGCACGGCAGCCTCTCTCACCCTCCGCAAGCCAGGCACAGTGACAGTCTGGCGGTACAAGAGGATAGATAGTGAAGAACAGGACTGGCAAGACGGGATGGAGACTGGAGTGCATGGAACGGCGAAGAGGTATCGAGAAGACCAAACAAAAAAATATTTCAAGGGATTTTGGCCAGATAAGGCTGAATTGTGCCCCTCGAGGGAAAGATTTGCTCCTTCAGTACTAAACAGTAGAATATATTAAGAAATGTGGCATTTATGGTGCTGCTTTAGCTTTATTTGCACAAAAATGTTCTGACAGTAAATGGATATTGTATGTAAATTTATATATTGCAGGATGGTTTCATTCTTGTGTTATTATTTGGCCGCAACTGTCATTTTCACATTTCGCGCTGTCGGCTGAGCTAAATTTATTCCGAACGCAATCATACATGAGCAAATTGACACTGGAGGTGATCCTTCATTCACAGAATCATTTGCCAGATGGCAGATAGCAGCGAGTCTTCGTGTGACCCGTTTTGTTAACAATATTGGATCGACCACCTTGCCCCGAAGATAACTATTTTCGATATTGCCTCTTTTCAGCAAGTCTTATTCCCGTTAGCAAGACATAATGTTACTGTGTTCCCCCCCTGAAGGAAGATGATGATAGACAGCTAACTTTAGTGCAATATGTGCCATTCATAGCTCATTAAACAGGGTGGCACTTGAGGGGAGAAATTAACTAGATTTCTGATTACAATGCTAATGATAAAAAAAGAAGAAGATATAGTGCAGGATGTGAACATTTGCTGCCAGACTGAGAGTTGAAAAAGAAGAGACAGTCAGTCAAAGTGATTTTATTCCCACTCGCCCAATCAGACTCTCTTCTTTGTGTCTGTCCCTGCTTGGCTTTGGCTTTCTGAAAGGTTTTTTGGATCATGCAAACATGTCTGACTGTCTTGGAGTACTGAAACAGTGAAGGTGCCGCCTGGCTTCTTTAATTGTTATTTACATACAAAAAAGAATACTTAGAAATTTTATACTACGCCATTTGTGCCTATAAAAGATCATTTTTACCCCCACATGCAACAAATGTTTACTTTAATTGGTAGTTTAATCATCTGCTCTCGACTTTTCTTTTGAACCGAGACCGAATCGACGTCCGTATAAAGGGAGTGAGCCGCGAGGCAGAGCGACGACACAGGGCTGCGACATGTTTTGTGTGCGACCCACAAACGGGAGATTTAAAAGCAGCTAGCAGCGGTTAGCAGCCAACTCATAGAAGAAGAAAAACCTATTATATACCTATTACGGTACGTCTCTGAAAATGTGCTTTTCAGTCCAAAAATCATACTTGAGTTTGCAACATGCCCTTAATGTCTGACACCGTCCTCCCAGCCGATGCGGGTAAATGTTTGATGGGCTTGCCAGCAGACGAAGCTGCGGCTCAAATTTGGAAGGATCAGATGAAGGTAGCGTTGGATCTTTATCAAATATCCCTTCCTCATGAGCGAATCTCACATTCCATCAGGTTTTAAGTGATAAATGGACAAGACTGTGCGAGAGCTGTGTGGTTTTCTGGGTGTTTTTGTTTGTGTGCTGTGCTTTCATTCCTCCAGCTCCACAATATGTTGCCGTTTTCCAGCTTTGACTGCTCTCCATCCAGACTCCGTCTGATTGCGACTCAGATCAGTTGGGGGTGCCCATCACTCTGCCCACATGCCGACTGTGTGGGATGAAGCCGAGTGCTTAAAAACTGTTAGATGGAAGGAGATAGAAAGGTTATGATTTATGTCTGTGTGAGACGAACGTCTCAGCCACTGTCCTCATCCATCTACTCATCCCTCTGGCAGCCAGGGGATAATGCATTAATCCGTCTGCCTGCTGATTGCAGAGAGGGGGGGAAAAAAAGAAGGCAATAATCGTTCATCAAGTCCAGCTTGGGGCCTGCGAGTCAACTGTGAGGGAGGGGGCTTTCATATTCATCCTGCTTTATTGTCCCTTCTTTGCCACATCACCCGGTCAGACAGTTATGAGTGGAACGAGTGAGCAGCGCACATAAAACCACTTGTAAGCGGGAGGATAAATGTCAGTCAGTGAAAGACCCCTCACTGTCAGGAAAGGCCTTTCCAAGAGAGTAAACAAGCTCAGGGTTCATGAGCTCTCCCGCACGCTTCTCAAAACAAATTCGGCCCTGCTTTTTTTCTTTCTTTCTCAGAAGCTTCTGAAGAGATATTCATGATGGTGGGGAAATATTTATATGGGCGTAATGCTTCTCAGTTTGGATTTCAAGTGATTTATGCTCCACAGTAACTGATCGCTAACAGCTCCTGTTTTTACTGTTCGGTGCATAATGCCTCTCTGGTAATAATTCTCTTGTTATCTATCTCTTCACTGCAATTCCTTATTTTATGGTTCATGTCATATGCTCTGTTTTAATGGTCTCATTTTATGGAGAATAAGTCACTTAAACAGTCTGTCATTTGTCTCAAAGAATATTATTTTCGGTTTTCTGGATGTTTCCCAGAATATATTTAGCATGCAACGTGAGGGACGGGACGGAGATTAGCCTGGGGCTTTTTTATGAGCAACAGCCCTGTGCCTATGCTCTGTTTTTGCCACAACATTTCCCCTGTTGTATAATCTCCCCGTGTCTCTCTGCTTTCACCTCTAGCTTCTCCCTTCTTCGGCAACAGGGTACGACATTGGAAGGGAGGGAGACAAACACAGGATAAGCCTTCAGGGATTATGTATACTTAACACATCTAACGCATGAAGTGTTAATGAAGCACAAGTGACTTCTCTTTGATTAGTTGTTGTCTAGTGTTATGCTGTGTCGTTTTATTGTAGCCAATCAGAATCAAACCTAGGTGTTACATCCCAATTTGCATAGCTTATCAAAGCAATCAAAAGCATGCCTGACAAAACGCATTGCACACCTCGATGTACTGGCTAATAATTGTGTTTTTATGTAGATGTAATATTTACAGTAACCCTGATGACCATAAAGGCAGATGGTAGAATTTAGTTTGTGTTTGTATCTAGTGGTTTTATAATCTTAAATCAGGTTAAGGCTGGAGTTAAAATCAACTAGGTCAAACAAAGTATTTTCCAACCATTGCTATACTACAGCTTCTTGTTTACTGTTCAATCAGGGGAGACAAGTGAATGGAGTAAAGATCGTGTTTATTCCAGCAGATGATATGTGAAAATGAAGTCTTGACAGAAGTCTCTGCCGCTCAGACTCTACGGGGAGATTTTGTGATTGAGGGGCGTCTGCTCTGAGCAGCAGCAGCAACAAGATAAATCCCCCATGGAGTCCACACACTGGCGGTGACGGTGGCGACTGATGACTCAGAGACCGAAAGGTTGCTGAGGCTGATGAATCTGTGAAGACAGGGAGGTGATGGGGAGGTGGAGGGGCGTGCATAACAGCAGCATGAACATACTAAAGGAAGTGACAGAGAGACATATTTTAAAAGATGACAAGATGATAGGCTAACGATAGATGAGACCAGCTGATATCCCAATAGACGGCCCCAGACAACGACAGCAGGGGATTATGAGCGAGCATGCGTGATAGGAGCGAATGACAGGATGGTATGAGAAATAAACTTCAGGCCTAAGCGTGCATCCTGACTGAACTTTCACCAGAGCTTCATTATATAGCTCTTCCAAAGTGCCATCCACGAAGGTGGTGCAAAAAGCCTGCCATCACAGAGAGAGGCGAGATGCCATAATCTTTAAAATATGGCGATAATGGCGTGCGCTTTCAGACAGTTGTGCTATTTTGTACTCATAAAAAAATGATGGAAGTCGCTCTGTGAGGATTACAAAAGAGAGATTGAGAGATGCACTAAACCCCTGCCTATTTCCTCACCTCCATGCTCCACACACCTGGCCAATCGCTGCGTGAAGTAGGCCTGGAAAATCCACCGGGAAAAATTCTCAATCCAAATCTGACAGAAAGGTGCGGATGGAGTGAATTTCAGAATGCTGTCTGCTGAATCGTATTGACGCCTTTAGTGTAATGACCAGTCACAACCCACTGAGGACCAAAGTGTTTTAAATGCTGGTACATGTTGCATCGTGATTGTTTAGAGAAATAATATAGATACAGGAGAGGGGAAAACAAAGAACTGAGAATGTGAAACGTGGGCTCACGTCATGCCAGCAGCGGCAGCTGGAGTGTGGTGAAGCACGATGAGCCTCTCTGATTGGCCGCGCATAACAAACAGACCTTCAGTTTGGAAAAGGAGAGAATCGGCACTTCCTTTTTCTTTCTGGTTTGTCACCGAGGGTAACATCATAACACCGCAATGCTGTCATCATGGAATATGTCACAGTGTTTGTGATATTTCACACAAATGCAGCCATCAGGCAACAAACGCAAACATAAGCTCTCACAGGGAAACGTAAAGCAGCGAAATGTGTTCTGGAATGTTCTGATTGTCTAGCAGTTTCCTGTGGAAATTGGATTTTCATGATGCTGAAACTGCGCAGCAATTATGTCTTCAACATTTCAAATGTTATTGCCTGTGTGCCGACAATAAGCTGTTAATGCTGTCAGTTTGAAAGGACTGATTTAGAGAACTTAATCACTTTTACAGGGACACTATGCACACCAAACAAACACTCTGCTCGCACATTCTGCGACTTTGTGCGAACCTGCGATCGTGTTGGATCCTTTAGGACGACTTCAGGTCTGTTTACATAAGATTGTGTGGCTAAAGGTGGCCTCCACTCCCCGCTGCCCCTCCAGCTTCGACGTCTGCAGCCATTAATCAGAGACTGATGTACAGATGGTCCCGTTCGCCTCCTTGCACAGGCCTTGTATTTTCATGCATGTCAACGACGATCAACCCCTCCAATATGAGAAATGGAAACAATCTATGCGCATACATGTAATATAAATATTTATAGAGAGCGTAAGAGATGGCCTCTTGCAGAATTTGGGTGGTATTAGAGTTACACTGCAACGTCCAGTGATTTATTATGTGTGCTGAGGTTATCAGTGATTTAATCCTGTGTGTACAGAAACCTCTAACAGTCTGTTAGTATTTTTTTTTTAAAAGGTTACATTACTCTTCATGGAACCACAGGCAGTGGTGGTATGACTTTCTCTTTTCATAATTAAGACAGGGACACATTACAACTCTTGAGTCGCTTTGGAAAATGATTTAGGAGTTAAGACTGATCGGACCAAGTCGGGCTGGGGGTGGAACGTTCGAGCGTGGGTCAGTTAAACTCATATATTAGCTGAATATAAACAGTGCAAACAGCCGGCTGCCGTCCTTGTTTGTTGTTGATTTAGGAACATGCAACAGTTGGCCTTCTTACAGGATTTGGGGGATCGTCTACCGCCAGAACTCCAGTCTCAACTGACCAAACATTCAGTGTGTTGTCTGTCTGTCTGTCTGTCTGTCTGTCTGTCTGTCTGTCTGTCTGTCTGTCTGTCTGTCTGTCTGTCTATCTATCT
>JBBPCS010032141.1:0-22254 GCA_037974645.1 Hollardia meadi
CCCTGCCACTAAACCCACTTTCTGAAACAGAGAGGCTCTTGCGTGTGACGTGTTTCGCGCATGCGTGTGATGTCTTTCGCGAATGCGGGTCACCACAGCTGGAGTCGGACAGCCGGACTCACTCACAGAGATTCCTGTCATTTATAGAGAGATAACCGTTACAGGAAAGACTGTGTGCTCCACATGTTTGGACCTATTTTTCTAGTGACAAGATTGTGACAGGATTAATTAATCAATCATTTAATAAGTTTGAGTCATTTTTTTCACCCTAAAACCTTTGGGTGGAATAAACCTTTAAAGCTATAACTAGGGTCCTAGAAATGCGGCCCTGAAACTGCAGCCTCCTTGTCTGCAGGAATGTAATATTGGATGCATTTGTTAGTTTTGATGTTTAGTCTTAACTGCTTCATTCACTGCTGATGGCTAGTTTAATCTATGACAGTGCATCACATTAAGAACGTAACTAGAAACTGTGCAAGTATACTGCAAAGTAGCATAAATTTAAAATACTCAAGTACCTCAAACTTGTACAGTATTTGAGTAAAGGTAAAGTTACTTTCTCTTACTATAAATAAGCACTTGACATAGCTTCTAACACATTTTAAGATAGTTTATGTTTATAATATTGGATTAAAGTTATTATGTTTAGATATTTAATGTTATGCTTGGCTCTGTGTGATTCTCTGTTGTCCTGTATAAGGTCGTGTGGAGGGGCTGGGTGATGTGGTGTCCGTAGCTTGCGGTCAGGACCACAGTCTGGCTGTGTGTGCATCTGGACACGTGTTTTCCTGGGGGGCGGAAGAGGATGGACAGCTCGGCATATCTCTGAGTCTTCCGTGCAGCAGTCACAGATGCAGGCAAGATCCCAGTCTGAGGAATATATGAACATGGATGCATATCACTTTTTAAATCTCTTATTGTCTCATCAACATGCAGACGGGTGCCCATACCACTGCAAATACAAGTGATTCAAGTTGCTTGTGGAAACTCCCACTCCCTGGCACTGTCTAAAGGTACGACAATGAACACACTGATCACGTCTTTGTGTGTTTATATTTACGTTGCAAGGTTTTGTTGTTATATGTCACTCTTATCACTGTGTCAAATACAGTTCCCCCCGACTGTCTGCAGACATCATAGTGTGCAAACTAATGTTTGTAACAGCAGCAGCTTCAATAAACCACAGTGGCAACATTCCAGTCAACATTCCGCTCTCAAGGAACTCGGCACAGTTAATGTCACGATACACCACTGTTCACATGGCATCTGTGATCATTTTTGGATTAAGTTGTGTGTGTAAACCATGGACATAAATAAAGATGGACGACGCGTCTCCACTTCTTCTCGTTGTACAAAAATGAAGCCAAAATATCCCGGGTACGAGCACTGCCATCTTACATCTTTTGGCTTCACTTTTGGGGGAGCTCTCATGTCGTCCATCTTTATGTTCAGTCAATGGTGTAAACATGCAAGCATATTTTGTGGGCATTTTCCTAGAACAAGTATGGGGGGTGCACCACAGGTACCCTTATAGATAGAGGAGTAATAGAGTAGATTGTCTGCTAATATGTTTACTGAGAAGTACATTTTCTTGAACTTACTCTTAAATATTCTGGGGTAAAACCTTCTCATTAATACCACCTGTGTTATATGTGAATAATGTGTTGAATAATATTTGAATCTGAAGAATTGTTTTGAACGAGTGTACAGAATTTGTCTTTCATTAAATAATGTCTTTAATCTCCATTATTTTCCACTTTCAGGAGGCGATGTCTTCTCGTGGGGTTTGAACAGTCACGGTCAGCTGGGCCTGGGGAAGCAGGTGTTGCTGCGGGACACACCTGCCTTGGTGTCTGCTCTGACTGGAGTAGCGGTGACCCAGATTTCAGCTGGAGCAACCCACACTCTGTTCCTCACACTCCCAGGCCTGGTGTACTGCTGTGGGGCCAATAAATCTGGCCAGCTGGGGCTCAACAGGGTGGATGTGAAGGGTACGAATAATTGACCTTAACTCGATCATAAACTCACTCGTTGTGCGAGAAGCAGATCAATAAATGGGGAGTTCACTGGTCGTTTGTCAGAGCTGTTCTGCACGTTAGTCTGCACCACCTGCAGGCGAAGGAAGTAACAGCTGCTGCAAATTTAACACTTACGCCACCTGCAGGCAATGGGTGTTACAGCTGCTACTGCTCATTTTATTAGAAGTAGCAGTTTTGCATTTAAAACTTGTAAAAACAGACAAAATAAAATGATCAATAATGAATATGAACTATTAAACGAAACTCACAATATTCCCAGTTTGTGCCTTTTATGCATTGCAGTTATATTCGAGTAACCGAGTTATGTTTAAGAGGAAAAAAAGCTGGTAACCAACATCCCTCCCTGCTCGACACAAAAAAATAGTCAATAATATTTTAATTTTGGTTCAAGTACAAATTGATGATACATCAGAGGCACAAACTGGGGATTTTGACCAGCCTCCTGATGATATATTTTATCTAATTTATCAGAACTCACATGTATCATCATTCTTTCCATTGTTTTTTCATTTCTTATCATCTTTAACAGGCAGGTTCAACATCTGTATGGTACCAGCCCTCAGACCTCTGGGTGTCTCCTTCATAAGCTGTGGAGAGGCACACTCTGCTGTGTTAACAAAGGTACAGACGTCACCGGTCCTTTCTGCCTGGCTCTCAGCCGAATGTGTCGGTTTACGGTCTACAGAATCTGATAAAGTTGTGTCGTGATTTCTAGGATGGCGAGGTTTTCACTTTTGGAGAGGGACGCCACGGTCAGCTCGGCCACAACTCCTCTGCTGATGAACTGAAACCCAGACTGGTCGACGGTGTGGGCGGACACGCCTCACAGATCTCCTGCGGCAGGTGAAAACTTGGAGGGTGTTCATGTGAACAGTGTTAATCTTTCGTGACACAATCATAACATCAGGATTACAATATCCAACTTTCGACGTCTAATTGATGTAGTTGAGGCGTACTTAACTCTTTAAAGTACTCCCACATCCTGTTGAGTTTTCCTGTGAATTCTCAATTGTGTCTCTCAGACATCACACTCTGGTTTTGGGCTCCTCTGGCCAGCTGTGGGCTTTTGGCAATGGGGCCAAAGGTCAGATTGGGACTGGACAACCAGCGGACAGTCTGACTCCCACTCTGGTACAACTTCCATGGACCACTGACAGCGCAGCAGCCATACCCAGAGGTATGTACGTGTGGGCAGTGTGTTTAGTAGTCTCTCTTTGATTTTCACAATTCCTTCCTTAAACTTAAAATTATCCCATGAGAGCACTTCTTTCTTAGTGGTAATATGGCTGCCAAAGGATATTAAATTACTTTTTGGGTTAAAAATGGTCCTAATTATCAGAAATGTTCAATAGCCTCAACAGTTGGCAGTAAAACATGCAGTTAAATGAATCTTTAAGTGTATTGACTTGAAAGGAACTCCTTTTGTTCTTATATGTTAGAAGGTAGAAGATTTAAGTGACATTTACAAGTGTGTGTTTTAAAAAAAAATTTGTTTAAGCAGACTTGAAAATATCAGCTGGCTGGAATACAAACTTCACTTACGCTTCACCTGCTCAGGTAATGTGCTTGACTCGTTACAGAGTTTCACAGAAAGATTTTGCACATTGGTGTGCACCCTTCCTATCTGGATTTAATGTCCCTGTGTCTCAAAAAATTGTGCAGATGAATTTTAAGTTCAAATGCTTATTTTGTCATTAAGCTGGATGGCTTAAATGTTGTATCTAATGTCTGTCTTCTAAGAGTCCAGACCGAGGACAGATAACTGGGCGGCTGGATGAGACGAAGCTGCAAAACTTGCTGACAATGAGACATGACAACGCAGAGGCGAAGAGGTCCTTTTTCCATAGTTGTATTATCACGTAACTGTAATCATGACGGTTTTAATCATGTAACAGCTGCAGTAACTACAGTGTCTGTAAGATTCCCCCTCTTCATTTCTTTCTTCAACAGAGAAATATCAGCGATGTTTCTGACAAGTTCAAGTCTTGTTTCAAGTTTCACGAAGGCCGAGTGAGTCCATCTTCTATTGGCTGCCTGTGATGTCAGCTATTGTGTTAAGATGACGAAACTAAGCTTTAGAATGAAAAGATAAATTGAACGTCGTTTACTCATATTGATCCTGCTTTGGTTTTGGTTTCAGTGGGCCTCCTTCAGAAGCAGGCGCCTTGACTGTGGACCTTGAGGCAGCTAGCCGAGCTTTCGACCAGCTGCTGGCAATACCGTGGATCAAAAAATCAGTTAAGAGCATACATTTCATTATTTCTTATGCATAGACATTTTGTACCATAGCCCCTGATTTATTCATTTACAAACCAATGCATGCCGTGTATGTTAACTCAAAGGTCTCTTTTCCATGCAGGTTAACCTTCAAGTCCTGACTGACTTACTTGTGGCTTCAAGAACTAACCTGAAATCACCAGAGATCCTCCTGATTCTGCTGACGTGTCCCCTTCTCCAAGAGGACTCGAACGTCATGACCAACGCGTTGCCGTTGGCCGTCGTTATCGCAGATCTGAACGAGAAGAGTCTAACAACACTAAGTAAACAACAACAGAATTTCTGACACAGATGATCCTTTAGTTTACTGCCACTTACTTCACAGAACCATATTTCAACCAATGTTTTAAAATGTACAATATGAAACTATACACAGTCATCAGTACTGCTCTTTAACAACTTATAAAAATGTGACATATTATCTTGATATATGCTGTTTAAGTCCAACAGTGTTATTATACTGCTATGTGTTCTTTGTTCTGCAGAAGACTGGTGGTCTTCCCTGACCCCCTCCATACTGTTGAAGCACATCTTGGTGTTCAAAAACGCCCTGGCCTTCATGCTAAAAAGTCAACTCTTGTCAACTCACAACCCAGGAGTCAAATACCTGCTGGAAGCCCTCAAGCTGCTCTACAAGGTCAGTGCCATGTTCGTCTGTTGCAGTCGTCAGTGGCTTTAGTGTCAGATCTATTGTAGTTTTCTTTTTAAATATATGTTTATTAAATTTTAAACACAAGTAAAAGAAAAAAAAGAAAGAATAAAGAACAAAACAGCTCAGACATAACATGACAAAAACAGGTGAGAGTGACAATAAATAATAAAACAAAATGCATGAAAATAATCGGCCTTATATCCAACCTTAATCTTACATCACTCCACCCACCACCTCAGAGAATAACAGCAACAGCAAGGTGTATAAACCAAAGGTAAAGGTACAGGACGGTAGGTGTTACAATAGAGGAGGCGGAAAAGGAAGCTCAGGCCTTTTTGGAAACTCGTTATATGGAAGACGACAACGTAGGACCAATAGGAGGAGTGGAGCATACATGTAATACTGTATGTTCATTGGGAGTACGGTTGTGCCGTGACGTTTTTTGTAGGGATAATGTCCTTGATCCAGAAGAGTAAAACACTCTTCCTAGCAGCAAAAGTTAATAGACCGAATAATGTTTTACGTCTGGCATTCGTTATCTGAGCATCAGGAAGACCAAGATGGAGGCACATCGGGTCTAACTCAGTTTTAACCCCAAAAATAATAATGTAGTGTCTTTCGTGATGAAATCTATATACTATATTCAGTCTGGACCAGTGAGAAAAACACAGAGGGTTGATTTTAGCTTGTACCAAGCCTTTTAAATATACAGTTTGTGCTTCTGAGGCAGGTGTGTGCGGTCATTTTCCTCTGCATAGGTCTGTCATGTTTGAGGATTTTTGAAAAATATTAGTTCTTTCGTGTCATCAGCATTAACACTGAGACTCAAAAGTATTCTCACTGCCGCTTAATCGATAATTTGAAAACAAATATTGACAGATGCCCCTCGCAGTTACCAGAGCTCGAGATGATGTCCTAAAACTGTCTGACCACCAATGGCCACGTATTCCACAGCGTTTTTTATACATCAATGAATGAAAATATGTCTTTCTATGCGTGTGTGGTCTGTTTTTTTGTAATGGGTATATTTTTCACAGGCAAACAAAGCTGGAAAGTCCTACAAAGTCCCACTGAGCACCTTTTATGTAGAGGAAATCGGTCATCATGTACATCCAGTCGAAGACATCACTCTTTGGAGGGGATTTTCTAAAGTGGAGGTAACAACATGCAGTACAGTATGCACAGTGTTGCAGTATTTCAGAGGAACAATCTCTCCTCTCCTGAATAGTTTTGAATTTCTGTTTCTGCTTTTTGCTGAAATTTCACACGATTCTGATGATTTCATGGTAAAGGAAGACGTCAACATGCCTGCCATTTTCTGCCGCTACCCATTCCTGTTCACCCTGGATTCCAAGGTGGCAGTCTTTAACATCTTCGCATTCACAGTTAAGGTACTGTGTATTAAAAATAGATCATTTGTACACATTCTACTGAAGGTCTACACATTAATGATGCAGCATAATGAGAGAGCAGTTGTTTTTTTAATTTGAGCTTTAAAAGAAATAGAATATCTATTTCATGTTCTGCATAATTATATTAAAATATTGTTCCATCTGTTTGGAGATTTATTTAAGAAAAGAACGGTTTTGTAATTACAGAAAGCACAACGTTTAATTTACCAATGGGCGTGGCATGATGAATTGTTGGAGAACCCCCCTGACTCTCCCCCGGCCCCCGTCTTCCAGCTGACTCTGAGACGAACTCACCTGGTCGAGGACACCTTCAGACAGCTGGATGCAGCCGACCACTGCGCTTTCAAAAGGGAGCTTTTGGTAAACACACATTTGGTAGCTTTGGTCTTTATATAACTTCACTCCGGAGTAAATAAAGGGTTACTCCAGAGATTTAGCTTTGCACTTCCATTAAGTTTTGGGACTCAAGAGACAAAATAATGGTAGCAGCAGAGGCCGAGATGTTTGAAGATGTAGTCCCTGGTATGTGTAGAACTTCAACAACACTAAATCCTACACTTCCCACAATGCAACTTAAGCTTGATGAGTTATACTTGACTTCATGTGTACAATCGGTTGAGCGCCCCTTAATGTCTTTGTTTACAGAGCTGGACATTAAAAACATGCAGACATGACTAGGATACATCCATACTATTTTATTTTGTTTTTATGTAAAATTTGGCCTGTCAATTGTCGTAACCGTAGTTGCGATGATGAGCTGTCAGAATTAGTAATTACACATTTGGAGGTGACCATTTGTTACAAGCACAAAATGGATGAGCTCATAGCGATTCAGTTCATGTTCCAGGATGCTTTAAAAAGTATTTTTCTATCCTTCCTAGGTGCAATTTGTGGATGACAGGAAGTTGATGAACGTCAACATTAGGGACCTCTTCCTACATGTGTTTGATGAGCTGAGGGCTCCCGAGTCTGAAATGTTCATGTACAACGAGACCAAGACTCTGACCTGGTTCCCCCCCAGGGTAAGGCATCCTAATCCTTGTATTAAACACTAAACTGATTCCTCGACAAACAGGAAACCTTGAACTTTTACACCCATGTACATCTTGACTTAATTGAATTTGCCTATTTGTAGCTGCACAATACTTTATAAATGTGTGTTTAACATACGAGCGAGTGAAAAAAAGGTGAATGTAGAACTCTGAACTCTTTGACCTGATGTCTGACGCCCCGTTTTACAGTTTATTATAGTGATGGTTAAAGTGACACACATCCTGTGAAGACTTGAATTGTACTAAATCCTGATTGTGTTTTTGTCATCAACTAAACAGCCAAAAGTGGAGCAGAAGACGTACTTCCTGTTTGGCCTTCTGTGTGGCCTGGCTCTCTACAACCACAACATCATCCACTTGGCCTTCCCACTGGTTCTCTTCAAGAAGCTGCTGCGAGTCAAACCCTCACTGGATGACATGAGGGAGTTTGAACCTGTTATGGCAGAGTAAGATTCAAAAATGCAACGCAGGCCTGAAGCTTCTATGATTAGTTGATCAATTAGTGAGTTAATTAAATTAATTACCAACTTTTGATAATTGATGAATTGTTTTGAATCATTTTTTCAGAAAAAAATCTCCAAATTCAGCTTCTCAAATGTGATTATTTTCTGATTTCTTCTGTCCTCTATAACATTAAACTCAATACTTTGAATTGTGGACAAAATAAGACATTTAAGGACGTCACCTTGGACTCAAAAAACATTTTTCACTGTTTTCTTTTTACATTTTATGGACCAAACAACTAATTTAATAATTGAGAAAATGATCACCAACTTAGAGCTGCTTTGCAGTTTTTGTTGTTTCAATCTACAGCTATTCTTCTGTCACCTTGATTAACAGCAGTCATATAGTCATAGCAGGTCATAGTTATGTGAAATTGATCTTTCCGTATATTCACTGTGTCTTCAGGTCTCTGCGGTGCATGCTGGAGAACTACACTCCCGATGAAGTTGAAAGAATGGAGACAACTTTTACTGTAGGTTTACTAAATCACAGTTAGAATTTCTACCAATTTTCATTTCATATTTCAACTCTATTGCTTACAATTGCGGCTGTGATATTCCAGTCTGACTGTATCATTCATTGCAGGTGACCTGGGATGGCGAGACAGTTGAACTTGATCCGGCAGAAACTGGAAAACTTGTCACAGCGTCAAACAGGTCTGTTTATACAGGATTACTGTACGTAGCTCACAAGAGCACAGATTTAAGAGTCCTCGCATCCCTTAAAAATATATTACATTTCTGTCAGTGCCTCTGATGTCTGCCCAAACACAACACATTTCACAGTGTGTTGACTAGCATATAATTATTCATTCTCATATTGGCTAAAAATCCTGGTTTTGCTGCCATCAAGCAGTTGAACCTTTTGCATGATCATGCTTTGCATGATGACTCATTTGCATGATCCTCTTTAAATTGATGTAAAATAAAAACGATAAGAGCTAGAGCATTCATTCTTTTTGCACCAGAAAGGTGCAAAAAAGATCAAGGATTTGGTCTTCTGCTTCAACACGATGTCCGCTCACAAGTACAGATTTTAGGGATATGAAGCATTTGAAGATACTTTAAAACAACGACATCACAATAAACAAAAATACCCAGGTAGTCACTGGCAAACCATTTCTTTTACAGAATTTAAAGGGTTAATGTGGCTACACACTTTGTCACAACTTCAAAAACTGCATCACTGTCTTGTAAATCCCTGCTGTTATGAGACATTTATTTAAACCTGAGCAGAGTTAAAACTGTCAGCCCATAGAAGGCAGTGCAACAATACTCTTGTACAGGACCGGGTAGTATCAGATTACATATAATCGGGATTATCTAATCACTACAAAAATAAGTAGGCATCTGGGTTCAAGCAACAGCGGCCCCTTCAAAACAGCCTTCCCTTGTTGGAAGTAGCGCCATCACTTCATTTTGAAAAACGTGCAACACAGGAACGTCTCTGTCAGTTTGTGCAAGCCAAAAATCAAGTTGCAGTCACCCACAAAGACCTTAACTTTAAATCTGAAGAAACACTTGCACAAAAGAAACAGCGTCCCACATGTTGTAGAGCACACACAGTCTAGCTGTAGTTTGTGCCAGAACAGTTTTTGTAAGGGCAATTTTATTTGACCAACTATAAATCCTGAATATGTAAAATGCATTACATTCGCATTAAGAAATGTTTTCAGATGTTTAAAGAGAAAAAGAATAGTGTCTGTGTCCATTTTTTGGTATAAGGTGCAATATTTGCACGTTTGATTTTGCTGTAATCCAAAAGTAATTAGATTAGATTACTTTTTTTTTTTAATCCAATGGATAACATTTCTAATTTTAAAAAATGGTCATGGCATTTGTAGTATGACCCAGCCCTGCTCTCTGATTATCAGGAACATTTATGTAAACAGGGACTTGTTGTAGTAGAGTGAGGGAGCTGCTCATATAATTTTTAATTCTTTCTTTTTTAATAGGCAAGAGTTTGTAGCCGCCTTTGTCAACTATGCCTTTACCAAATCAGCGGAGGTAGCGTTCAAAGAGTTCAAGAGGGGGTTCTTCAAGGTGTGTGACATGAACGTGGTGGACCTCTTCCAGCCGGAGGAGTTGCGAGCAGTGATGGTGGGCCAAGAAAACTACGACTGGGAGCTGTTCAAGCAGGTCTGTTGAAAACCACAAGAGGTTTTGACTCCTGAATCTTGAAGAGAGTCAAAAACTTTTCTTAACACGCTCATTGTAGTCTCAGATATTTAGAATTTTATATTAACTCGTGTCCAAAGACATAATTTTAAACAAGAAAACGGTATCAGAATACGCCAAACAAGATGAAATGAGATGAAATGACCACTTTTTTACGTATGGCCCATTTGTCAGTATGTTACGGCACTCCAGTTTTCAGATTGTCGGAGACTTTTTATGTGTTCAAGTCATTGACATTCATAAAGATGTCAAGATGTCCTCCCATTGTACAAAAATGAAGCCAAAATATCCCACATACAAGCGCTGCCATCTTGCGCATTTAGAGCCAGAGTCTGTGCAGTAGCGACCTGGCAGCGTAGCCGTGGTAACGAGTTCCATACACCCGCCCGCCCAAACGCGAGCAGGGCTCAGCTGTCAATCATGACATTTCACCCCGTTTTTATAGCATTAAATAACTAAAACCAAACTGATCAGAAAAATGAACACTTGAACATACATCAGCATAAGAACTACCTAAAATGACAGAAAGCATCTTTGGGAAAAATGTATTTAAGGTGTACTTTGAGTTTTTAGTTTGGCCCATGTCCCATCTGATATCATTGAGGGGGAGGACTTTATGACCTATACTGCAGCCCACCACCAGGGGGCGATCGAGATGTTTTGGCTTCACTTTTGGGGAGCTCTCATGTCGTCCAGAGAGACGTGTAAATGAGCTGCCAGACTGCTACAAATTTCATGCAAGAAACAACTAATTTAACCTTGCCAGTTTTACAGTGTCAATGTTTGCTAGTCAGATTCGATTTTCTGACAGCATAGCTCATAAATACAGCACATTATGGTAGTTTGTTTGTTGAAGTTTTTAAGGCAATACTGTAACATAACAGGAAATCAAATGAAAAACTTGATGACTCATTTAAGGTGAATTAGTAATATAGTAGAGTGGTTGCCAACCTAATTGGTCAGGCCCCCTTTCAGAGGTCACAAAATAAATCTCAAAATAAAATACGAATACTCAAGTCAGTACAACAAAATTTGAATGAAGTGCGGTACTTGGGCAAGTGTGGAAGCACAAGCAATGGCCCTTTAATCTGTGAGGTCTCTACTTCTATTTATTTATTTTTAATTTTCCAAACAGAACACAGTTTATGAAGGAGACTACCATGCTGAGCATCCCAACATCGTGACCTTCTGGGAGGTGTTTGAGAAACTGACGGCAGAGGAAAAGAAAAAATTCCTTTGTAAGTAGTAACACAGAATTGTACTTATCAAGTTTGACTACAGCAGAGTGGTGCTGTTTGTCAGTTTCAGACTTAATGAAGAGCTGAGAGAAAGATTTAGATGTTTGCCCCAGTATCGTCCAAAGTTTCCTCGAATGAATTTAAGATGATCAGATCATCATTCAGCCCTTGTTTGTATCGCCAGTGTTCCTCACAGGCTGTGACCGTGTACCCTTCCTGGGTATGAACAGCATCAAGATGACAGTCACCGTCTTGCCTGACGCCACCGATCTCCACCTGCCAGAATCCCTCACCTGCCATTTTCTGTTGTTACTGCCCATCTACCAGAGATACCCGGTGAAGAGGACCATGCAGACCAGGCTTCTTCAGGCTATCAATCACAACAGAGGCTTCTGGAAAGATAACACTGCTGGCAGGAGTTAGGAAGGCGTCTTTAGAAACACTTTCGCACGTTAGCTTTGGGCTGTTTTGCCACACATAATGTTATTTTTCCCTCTAAATGCAGACTTAGTAATGTCGTAAAGTAAATTCTAACTTGGAATCTATAGCAATATGTTATGAAGGGACTTAACAGAAGTAGAGAAGAGGCTGTCTTTCTGTTCGTTATACAAGCTTCAATTGTAGGCAAATATTTTATGTTTGTGTCCTTAGAAGAAGTTTGATGTGTTCCAACACTATTCATTGATGTTTACTGAAGGAAGTTGATTATTTTCTTGCTATTTCTACCTTAATAATCTTCCAAATAAATTACTTTATATGCAATAGTGGCTTACGGTTTATTCTCTTTATTGAAAATTTGAGTCATTTGAATGACGTTTTTTTCATAAAACACACGGCAACTATCAAACAACAATATTTAATTTCTTAATGGACAGTTAATTTGGCATTATCTTATTTAAAATACAATTATTGAATATTTGCAGGCCGCATATCCACATTAAAATTAAAGTTAGCCTCAAAACTGAAAGACCCATAGAGGAAGGATACAAAAATTTTATTTTGCAGCACTCAAGATTCACAATATCTGTAATGGAAATTTAGCTGGGATCATTTTGTGACGATAGGAGTTTGAGTACATTACATTTGAGTCTAACGTTTGAGAAAACTGACTGACAGAAGTCTGACTGATGGAAATCAATCATCTCATTCCAGCGGCTTGATTTGATTCTTTGTATGCTTACAGTCTGCTCTGACAAAATAAATGTTACATAGAAAGTAATTTTTGATGAGATGCTGCACCTTCAGGATCCTTATTTAAATTAGAACTATGTCAAAACAGTTGGAAAATGTTTTTTTATTGGCACCTTAGTTAACTGAAATGAGCATTTTCAGTCTTCATCAATAATAATAGAGAAAAATGCAAAAATCCTGAATTATTTTAAGGTTTCCTACAGTAATCCAATTTAATGTGAATCCTACCCTGGTTTGACTTTGCATTAGCTACATAAAAACAAGAGAGCATGTTTCAGAGTGACATTAAGATGATTTAAAAGCACATTAAAGCATTTCTGACATTAAAATATTTCAAGTATGTCAAGATGACAAACAATACAGAACAGAACATTTGATCTCTTTATTCCATCTGACTTTCAATATGAATAGCGCTAAATAATTTACTTAATTATTTAAAAAGGATATCAAAGTCAACTCAACATTTCATCGTGAGGTTTATATCTTAACGTGGCTTACGCAGTTTCCGTTCAAGAGTTGTCAGGCAGCAAAGCTCACACGCGTATCAAAAGCACATACAAACAGATTAAACATAAAATGGAGGTGCGACACCAGTTTTGTTTCCAGACTCAGTGATGACAGAAGTGGTACTTTCCAACACACTGCAGGACATTTCTCATCCATGAAACAAACATTGTGAACAGGGAAAAAGTAATTGTCGTCAAACATCAAATCAAAGCCACTTTGATTGCTTTTAAACCTGAATTTTGAGTTTGTTCTTTTCATTAAACGGACGGTTTTGTGTGCTTTCCTTTTGTCGGCTCAGAAAAATTCACTTATGAGATATCGGACAAGAGCAACATCTGCGATAATACTTTTACTTTACACAAACATACATACTTAAATATTCCTAAAAAACATAATTACAAACAATTACACAGTATAGAAAAACAACTTAAAGCCGCTTGCTCTTGCTACAAACTCTGACATGACATAAAAAAAAGACCCAAAAAAAAAGAAAAAAGGCAATATATTAGGGGGCTGTGCTGTGAGAAAAGGCAGTGATGCCTGTTTTGCTCCATATATACATGGAGTGAGTCTTAATGTGTAGTTCTGTCTTTATGTCTGGGACATGATGGGTTATCGTCCAGGCAACTGTGGCCGCTGTGTGTCATCCGAGTTCAGCTTCTCTCATGCGTTTGTGTGTTTTCTTGAGGGTTTTTAGGGGGTGATGTGGCATTCAGACAGCCAAGTTCATCTTCCATGCAGGGAGTGTGTGTTCCAGGTTCTATCTGATGAGGTGGTAGGTGAGCCAGTACATGAAGATGGGCTGTGCTGCTGCTATAGACATGGTGAGGTACATCCTCAGCTGGTTTCTGGTTCCTCTCACCAGCCTCCCCTCCGCAGCCGCCTCAGATAACAGCTTCAGACGCAGAGTGCGGATCTGGGAAGAGCCCCATTAAATATATTCTTTTAATCAGCCATTAAACCAACATTCATATATGTCCGCTGAGCCATCAAGTTAATTATTTGTTATGGAGTTTTGACAACATGTGCAAAGAGGTTGACTGTTTTGACTATTTTCCACCATGATGCTTTGCTTACATTTTCCTTTTACACAAATGAAAGATGAGAAAAGCCATTAAAAGGAAGATGTCTAAAGACAATAACAAAACAAAGCAATAGTATGAGGTTTACAAGAGTTAATGAAGCCCTGTTAGATCGTTTGGCAGAGGTGAGAAATATGCATGAATACACACTCAGTGGCCACTTTATAAACTACACTATATTCAGATTTTGACGACATGGTTGGAAATGTGTGAATTTAATATGTTTGCATTATATTCAGAAGTGTTTGTAATATTCTTCCCCCCTTGTGTATGTAAATAGGAAGGACAAAAAAAGGAAAAACACCTCTCGATATAATGTAATCCAGTACAACACCACCTTTAACTATGACCTCGGTAATAAACATCATTGTTTTTGCACATTGTCACCAAAAACTGAAGATTATAAACTTTTTAGGGTAGCATTAATGGCAGAGCTGTTATATTGGACTGCATTAGATTATCCTGCCGGGATAAAGTGGCCACTGAGTGTATGTGCATGTGTGAAGTAGGTGGGTATCTGGGTCAGGAAGGTATGAGGAGGATAAAATAAAAAGGTGAAGGATTGTGAGATGGTGTGCAATTAGAGCATGTTTTATGCATGTATCCATCTCTCTTGTTAGCGGTGCTACGCGTGTTATGTATGTGCTATTTGTCTGCATGAAATTTGGGATTGCAGTGAGTGGAAGTGATGGTGAGATATGGTGAGAGCAAACAGCAGGAAATTGATTCTGGCTCCAAGAGCTGAAGCAGAGCGGGCCTGTGTGTATACTGTATGGACACAGCTAAAAGAAGTTAGTGGTTTAGTCAAAGTTAGTGTTATGTCCACTCCAAGCTGCCATATCTCGTATAGATGCTATGTGCTATTTCAAAAACAGGAAATCTGTCTATAATGATCAATAGTTAAAACTCTCAAGTGTTAGCGGATGCTGCTACTCACCATAAAGACAAAGATGGCAACACAGCACCACAGTAGAGAGAGATAGTACGCTAGCCTCCCAAACAACAGGCCTGCTACCACTCCTATGATCATCCTAAAGACCAGAGAGACAAACACACAGTCAGAGGTTAGGCATAAAACCAACAAAATGAAAATGAGGAAATGTATTTCATCACTGCTCAAGGGAAAATCAGAACAAACGTCCAGGCAAAATAAACACATACCAGTGATGAAAGAAGAGGCCGCAAGAGGGTGAGCTGGTGATGGAAACGTGAACACAAACATAGAAAGATGCTGTACATACCCAACATATTTGTAGCCAGAAAAGGCGAGCAGGTCTATGGTGGTGAGGTCCGTGTTTACGGTCACTAGGTAGAGCGACAGCAGGACCGCCAGGACTTCCATGATCAGCCACACCAACGCTGAGCTGGCCTGAACTCCCAGCAGCTCCGGAGAAAACCTGAAGGGTGCACAAGACGATTCAGTCTCTACAGATTTATATACTCACTGTAAATCATACAGTAGTCAGCAGTTTTAATGCATCATCAATGTGAGATTGTACACCTTATTAATATCAAGATAAACTGACGCTTTTGTTTTTCACAGTTTTTTCCTTAGCTTAAGTATGTATGACAATTAAATTTAAGTACTATTTAGCAATCCACTAAAGAGATTTATAATATTTTGCAAGAACACAGAAGTTGAATCATTGCAACAGTGAAACTAATGATTTACCGATTTTATTTGTAATAATATAAATAATAACAGTAATAACAGCCAAGCTGTTAATGATCACTGCTCAGATAAAGAATCAAAAGATCATAAAACATTAGATCAGCATCACAAGCGTGAACACATGTTATACCTGTTCTGTGTGCCGAGGGCCAGTCCAGCCACCAGGACGTATGTGATGAAGCCCATGGCAGGAATGTAGAGATCGGGCGCGTTCACATCAAAGCGTGGAGCAACTGGAGTGTCCTGCTGGTAGCACACCTCCCAGTTCTACAGCACACACATGAACACACACTTAGAATTCACTCAATCCTTCAACTCTGGGCTGAACGCATGCAGCATTTGACTGGTAAAGTGAATCCTGAATATTTTATCTATGACTTTTAACATAAACTAGAATTACTGCTTGCTGTTGAATGCATCCACCAACCAGTCAAGTTGTAGTTTACATCCATGGCTGTCCAAACTCACAATATATGTAGTGAAGAATTTAATAAAAAGGTAATTAGTGTAGTTATCAGCAAAACGGAAGTTATAGAAAACACTATATTGACATTCCAGTGAATAATTTCCATTGAGAAACCTGGAAACCCAGATACCTAGGGCCCAAATCAAAAAAGATCAGCCACTGGGTAGTGGTGGAGGAGTATGCACCCTGTCAATATACGCCATGTGAACTGGTTTACTGGCTTTGAAAGACACAGGTGTAGAATTGTCTTCCCCTGTCTTGACCCTGCTGAACTATATATTTTTAACAGTGTAAATACCACCAAGCTCCTCAGTGACTCTGTTCCACAACACTTTAATAATTTAAAACAGTTCATTAGTGCAACTTCTACTTAACCACTATGCACTCAACCAGGAAATAATGGAAAGACATGGCTTTCAACAGCATGTGAAATTACTTAATAAACCATGTGTATAGCAACTAAAACAATCCATTTATGGCAAACTGCTTCCTACTACAGTTAGCATAATGTGATTTGGGTCGCTGTTCTATGAACACGCTTAGCTCATCCAACACCAGCCTCCCATCAGCTCATCACCCCTCCGGTATTTCAGCCCTGGCTCTTCACCCATTCATTGCAAGATCTTTTTCTCAGCAAAACTCTCAGTCAAGTGTATTTGGAAAACTATTCCTTTTACAGTTGTATAGCTTGTTGTTAATTTGTCTTTCCCCCTCAGGATCACCTCTCAACAGGCTGCCAACACTCGTTCAAACTTGCACGTTATGTGTCAAATCAGCTTGAGTCAAATTCCTTGTACGTGTTCACATGCTTGGCCTTTAAAGTTGATTCTGATAGAACACAAAGTTTTAGCCATGACAGTAGACAATGATTCAACTTTGGATGTTGATGCAAAAAAAACAACTAAAAACTCTAAACTGTGGATGTTTCATACATATATCCAATGCTGCAGCAAAGAAGATGTATACAATAAGCACGGTTTCAAGGTGGGCACACAAGATTAGTTGCACCATATTTCACATTTGGTCAGACACCTTCTGTTCCTGAATTATGGTGTTGAATATTGGCCATAAAAGTGTTTCTGCAGAACATTATGATTTCAAAGTTTAGTTGGCCTTTCGGATATAAAATGTCATCACTTCATCATTTTATCCTGTTCGACATTTGTGTGGAGTTTTGTCATTAATAGTGTATGAATTCTTGAGTTATAGCCAAAAGAATATTTTGTGAGGTCAATGTTTGTGTCGAATTTGAAGAAATTCCCTGACGGCGTTCCTGAGATATCTCGTTCATGAGAATGGGACCGACTGACGTACAACCCAAAAACATAATGCCCACGGCTGTCGCAGAGGCATAATAAAGCATCTCAAAAATCTATTAAAACATCTTGTTTATGTGTAAATCATAATACGTCGCAGATGAGGTATATCTGTTGGCAAAAAAACAAAACAATACTGTACACTGTAGGGTCTGGATTGATTTTTGAACTACAACGGCTTTAGGCAGAACTAGAAGCGGGTTTTTTGTCTCAACTTGGAGCATATAAGGAAGACGAAAGAGGCCCACAAAGAAAAAAAAAAGAAATCTACATGTTTTATGTGGCAGGCATAACAGAATAACTTACAGGTGTAAACAGACTTACCTCGTGCATGTAAGGGAAAACTAGAAGGCCCAGCTTCTTCCCCACATACACTGTATCCACGGCAAAGTAGTATTTCAGCTTGGAAATCGGGATAAACCTGTCCAGCTGAAACAAGAGAGCACACAGATGTTCATTATTTGAAGGGGTAGTTTATATCTTTTGAGTATTGGAAATCATTTAATGTGCTCTTTCTCTTCAGCCTGCTTTGGCCTTGACCTGACGTATCACCAAGGTTTTCGATGCCATTTTGTGGGAGCCCTTTACCTTCCTTTCTAGTAAGCAGAATCATTAAAAAGACATATTTAAGAGTCTTACATTTTTGTCCACCATTTCTCTTCCCTGTGAAGCCAGTGAGCTGCCATATGCCATGGCCAGGTTGGACATGGGGTCTGACAAAATGGACTGGCCGGGAAATCCTGCTGCTTGAGGCCCGGTCTGCTGGTTGCTGCCAATGTGTCACAAGAAAATGTATTAACTGAAAGAACACAGTGGATGTATGAGCTAAAACAATAGAAACCTGCAATCTATAATTGTGAAGAGATGATGCCAAAGTCTGCAAATCTCAAATATCTTCATCAATCTATCAAAATAGAAACTTTCTACAACTGCAGGACCAATCGTGGGAGTGTGTGAAATGCCATTTTTGCATCAATAGTTTAATATCCAGCCAAACTTAAGCCTGTACAGCAAGGCCCCCACTTGTACCCTGTGTGTGATCCAGCCGCAGCTCCACTCGTATCCTCAAACAGCTGGCTGCCTCCTGGACTATCCGTGGAGGTATTTCTTAGGCGCATGGTAGGCTCTGGGATGAAAGGAGAGAGTGGTTAGAGATGTCAACCACGGGAGGAGATCTGAACTTCTCACATCAATTTCAGGGGGTGCAAAAATTAGTGAAGCAAGCAAATGCAATGCAGCCAAAATTAGAGGAAATCAGAGAAACCAGCATGCATTGGTTTGTGTGAAGAGATATGACCAAACTCAAATTCATACACATTTCAGACCAGTCACTGGCTTCCGAATGGATGTGCTGGTAATTGTCAGAATTTCTTCATGCACACTACTGGTGAGGTTGGGTACTTGGCATTGTTTTAAAATCAATTTGTGTTTTGTTCTATTTTAAGGTACGTACATCCTTACAGAGCTTGTATATTTTTAGACAGCACTCTGCAGACATTAACCGCTTTGATATATCAACAGTGTAGGCATTACCAAAACGCGAGTCTTGGTGACAGTGAGTGCCCACAGTGGTGAAAATGTGTAGCAGACAGTCCATCTAAAGGGGCTATAAAGTGAAAATGCACTGCCCAAAAAAATTAAGCATTTTGTACCCTCAAAAATACACTACATAGATTTAAGTTTGTGCACAAATGCCAAATTATGAGTTATGAGAATTAGAGTGTTGGACACTCTTAAGTCAATAAACTGGCCGTTGGACTTCTTCATCCCGTCAGCACATATTAACCAACTTATTTATAATTTATCTTCAGTCCTGCACAACCGACACTTATAACTATTTCTTTACAATAATTCCATTGTGCAATAACACTTATTTACACTGTTGTATATACTGTAGGCTGTTGTATATACTGTATTACACTTTTAAAAAAAACATATTTTCTTATTTTTCTGTCTTTTATATGTAATATTGCATACATATATACAGGGGATCAATAAAGTATTTCTGATTCTGATTACGTGTGCAACAGTGTGCGCACAAGTGCAGATGCTCTGTGTAGGAGAAAGAGCTCTTTAAAACCATCCCCAAAGACATTATCACACACTTATCACATGAGCAGAATACATGATCCCAAACAACCACAAACAGCTTTACTTTGGACCGCCTTTCCTTTCCCACAACACAGAAAGTAGGATAGATATGAGGAAAACTGATGTTTTAAGCAGTAAATAAGATAGTTCAAGTGTTTGATCCTCTGAAAAGCGTACTTTGCGGAGGCTTGTATACATTTAGGTGAATTCTGTTTAGAGATACTTATTTTATGGACTTATTGTCACGTTAAATCAAATCATTACTGGGTTAATCCTAAAACTCATCAGACATGCCCGCACGTATGACGAACCAAAGTACGCAGAACCCAAGCCCCAAAGCCCAACTTGGCTTGGCTTGGGAACAGAAGTGTTAACGCCAAGTAACGTCAACATGTAAAAGGAAAAAAGATTTAAGCTAGCTTCATATATCGCTACAGTTCGGCTTAAACAGTCTTGGACACACAACTATCCCGCAGTCATTGCACAGAAACCGTTAGCCAGCCTAGCCTGTATAACGTTAGGGTAAATAAGCTAGTTAGCATTGGTAACCTAGTTGGTGTTTATTAATTAGTGGGCAAACAATGAGCTACTAATTCCGATTTATTTAGCTAACACTGCCTTCCAGATTGGCTTACCTTAGAAGTTGGTGGATTTAACTAAAATTAACGTTTTTATGTCTGTGTTTTTACAAGTTGTTAGTCGTTAGCCTCAGCCGGCTGAAAACAGCGACGTTCACCGACATCACCATTCAGTTCCGTTTACGTTGGATTCAAGAAAGCTAGCAAGTTTAAATGCGCACATGCAGCCGTTAGTATTAAAGACTGATTTCACCGATAAAATTACGTACGTGACTTACGCTGTCTGAACCCGCTTTGAGTTGCAGTATAATCCATTTCGACTGACTTGATGGCAGCAGTAGCCGTCAGTTGACCTACTCTACTGAGATGCTGTTGCCACCAATTAGCAATCTACACTGGGAAGTTGGAGTCATTCATAAAATTTACACGGAAGTAAACGCTTTCTTTCTTCTTCTTCGAATACATTTCCGGCAGGCTGTACCCTACGGAGCGTAATGCTACCCTCCATCGTTATAAAGGAGTCACTTCAGTTTATATTCTAGAATACATCCGAAAAATTCAAAATAGATATCTTAATCGATGTTAACAATCTTTTCACCCATAGGTTTTAGGAGTTTACGCTGTTGCGAACTGCAACATCTTTTTTTAGTGTTGGACTCCGTTTTCTAGCTGAATTTATGACTTTATTACGCATAGAAAGTGGCTAACCTCTTTAAAAAAATCAATAAATCACAAATCTTGATTTCCCTATGAAAGAAAATCCTAATATTTTGTACTAAAATAATCAGTAAATGTGAAGTCTAGTTAGCTGAGTTGCCTCGTTAGTTCTCCCCTTGTAGTCATACAGTATTGCTGTATATACTGTAAATTGCATTACAGTACAATTACAGTAGCTTATTGTAAACACAGAACCGAAATATGAAATACAACTTGCTGGCAACAGTGCTGCCAGTCACTTACTGTAAATACACCAGGAACCGTTTAACTTTAACATCAAAATGTATATATAGCGTACATGTTAATGCATCCATTATAAATATATATGATATACAGTATAAGAGAACATTCTGCATAATGAGTATGTGTACTGTGAATACTTTAGGTACAGCTTGTTGCTACTACTTCTGGGCTCTTACTCTTAATAGAGCATTTTCAATGTGGTATTGATACTTTTACTGAAGTAAATTATCTGAAATGTTTTCCAATATTTTTTCATGACACAGTACACATTGCATTAAGTCCTGTGCTTGTTGATATTGAAACAATAAAGAAACAAACAATCAGGGGATTTCATAGTTCCATGACGTATCGCAGATTTAGCTTCAGTTGTACTGCAAACATTTTCTGAAATATTCTAAAATAATAATATTAATATTAAAAGGGCACCAGCTGCATGTAGTGGGGCACCAGTGTGCAGAAAGTTGTGATTTAAAGATAACCATATGGTGAAACACTCCAAACCCTGGTTAGAATTAAAATGGTTTTACTTTATTATTTAAGGTACAACTACTACACATCTGCAATAAAAACAAACAGGGAAGTAGTAACTATTTAACAATTTAAAGGCGTAAAAAGGCCAACTAATTTTCTAGCATTTTCTATAGCTACTGGAAAAGGGCCACAAGTAGCCATTCCTGCTGGATGTTGAGATGATACATTTTGTAAAAAACTCACACAAAGTCTAACACATTTGTACTTATGTAGTGATTGAGAGAGTTCCTTTAAATCCAACTCATACTGATATTCAACCCGATAGCTGCATTTGTAATTTTGACATCAGCCACCAAGCCTGCAAAATGATGCGATGATATGGAAGCGTACAGTGGACTTTATTCAAATGATAATGTAAACTTGAAAATGAAAATGTAATTCAAATAACACATACCTATGTGGAAAATTATAATGCTATTCATTATAATTTTGTATGTATGTGTTATTTGAGACAAAATGAAAATGAAAATGCAATAATCCAATTTACATTTTCATTTTCATATACTCGT
>JBBPCS010032151.1:1096-22249 GCA_037974645.1 Hollardia meadi
CCCCCCACCCACACAGTCCTGCCAGACTCCTGAGAGCCCAGGGCAAAAGTGGAATAAATGTTGATTAGTGTTGATTTTGTCCAACGAGCACCCGGCAACTGACAGAGGGACTAAGCTGCAGCGAAAGGGAACCATTAATCTTGGTCTGGTTTAAGTAGTGTATATTAATTTGTGTCATTTCCACTACGTGGAGAGAGGCCTCTCTCTCCTTTCTTTCTCTCTCCCTCCGGTGTTTGAAAGCTGTGGCAGCCGAGTCTCCTTCACAGTGAACATACAGTGGGAGCCTGGAGGTGGCGTCTGCAAGCAGCAGCAGGGGAAAGTGGAGGAAATGAGATTCCAAACACTACATTATGGAAAATGAACTCCTGGGGGGGGGGGGGGGGGGGTTGGTATGGCAACCACATTGAAATGTGCCATTGCATGTTCAATTTAACGTGCATAACAAATTTGCAGACTTGATTAAATTCGTAACATATTAAGGAGGCCGGTATAAAAGAAAGCAGACCAAACCTGCAGGGACTGATTGCAAAGAGGGCGGCGAACGAGGTAAATGGCAGAACAGCGATATTTAAGCGGTGCGTTGAGCACCAGAGTCGACATTCAGGTAAAAGATTGAGGCCGGCGTTCTTTTACAAGTCGACTTGGATCTCGCCTTCATTCTGTAATCTCCGCACAGGCAGGGCTGCTCGCAGCTCAATGTAATTATTCTACAAACTGCATTCCAGTGGCCTTCAGAAAAGAGGAAAATAACATTCATCAGTTCAGGAAATAGTGAAAATATATCAGTTAGAAATATTTAAAAAAAAACAGTATAGAGCTGGTGCTTCTCTCTCACGAGGATGAGAGGAGAAACTTCTCCTGGAAAAAAAAAACAGATCACTTTTCCTGTGATGTCAGTGTTAATTAACAAATCGCAACGCAGTAAGATTCCTATAATTAAGCTCCTTAATATGATTAACATGTATCAATTAGGCGACTGACAATTTGCATAATGTATAATGTAACCACATTGTTCTATACTGTGATGGTAGTAACACACCATTTACAACGCTGTCACTCACAGATGATTCTGTGATTACGACTCAAACACAGAAAAAAGTCAGTATCGAATCGAAAAACACATTTTTTCCACAGTCGTCTCCGTCCTCGCAGCAGAACTGGACTGCAGCTCTCCCCTCGCTCGCTCTCAGTGGATGATTAAGCCGAGAGATTGTGGAAACAGCTGTGGTGGCAAGCTTGGCATCCCCCCCCCACCCCCCACCCCCCGAATGCTGCTGTATCAGCATCGAGGAGGAAGGATGAGAGGGAGACAAAAGCTGCACGTCTCCCCGTCCACCGAGAGACGGGAGCGAGGAGGGGAGGCGCAGCCGCGTGACAAAACGCTCGCGATTAGAGCCGACATCCACGTCGCCTGACGCAGAGACGCTAACATACGCTTTTACTCCCTGATGGTTCACACTTGAGTCCCAACAAGCCCAGAAACATCAGCACAGACACTCCTTATTAGGGATCGATTAGGGATCAGTAAGTAACCCAGTTAGTAATCAAGGAGACCGATAAAAATGAAGGTCTTAGTGTCAAAGATTAGAATAATTAGTGATGGAATGTACAATTTTGAGGTACTTGTAATTGTCTTTTTTTTACCCCACTACTTTTATTTGGTAACTACTGTTATTAGTTACTTTGCAGGTTCAGATCAGAGGGTTAGGGTTAGGGGGGTTTATCGGCCATTGTATAGATACCGATAATCGGAAAAATGCTGAATATCAGATCCGATAATCATCCATCGTCCTAACCCTACTCCTTATAATGGATAGTAATAACTTCATTTTGTTCTGTATTACCACAATAAAGCTACCTATGAGGCTTTTGATCGGACACAACAAGCAATCGGAAGACGTCACCTTAGGCTTAAAAAAATTCTAATAATTTTTCTCCAAATTCAGACTCTTTATAGACAAAACGATCAATTGGATAATCGACAGATTAATGGAAAATGAAAATAAAAGTTAGATGCAGCTCTTTTTATGTTTTTTTTCAATCTTAATGAAGCTGTCGATAGTTTTTGCGATAAGTTGATCGGTGGGTTGAGTGCCAGCTGATGTCGCAGCAATTAGTCAATTAATTGATTACCTGAAAATTAAGGTATTTTGAAAATCAGCTAATCGTGTACATTAAGTCACGTTTAAAACAAAAATACCAAGAAATGAGGTCGTTCCAGGTCTTCAATGTGAGAGTTTGCTGATTATTGATGTTGATTGGGTTTTGGTTTGTTGGCTGGACAAACGAGACATCTAGTGACATTATCGGGCTCGAGGTTAATGTGCTCACGGTTCTTGAATGTTTTATCAACCAAACGATTAATTGATTAACGGCAGATTCGTCAAAAGTAAAAAATAGTTTTTAGTTGCAGCCCTAGTTTTGTCTGACCTACAGTTTAAAACATATTCAGTTGACATTGACACAAAAAAAACAAGAAAAACAGCAAATCCTCTCATTGGAGGAGCGTCTATTTCTTTGGAAATGACTCCAATGATAAATCACTTATCCAAATTGTTGCCAAGTCATTTTGTAATTGTGACTCACTAATTGTTTCAGCACTACAGCAGACTGATCTGATCCCATTTCACCTGATCACCATGAAGGCTGCTTCAAAGTGTTTGCACAGTGACGTGCAGAGGCTGAGCTGAGTTCAGCCTCTGTAATACAAATAGGCAGATGCCAAGTAACTGAATGGACTGACAAGTCAATGCAGTGTAGGCTTCCATGCACCTTCCATAATCAGACCTCTGGCTCATTTCATCCTGTCAAACACTGCTCGGCTGCCCTCTGTAAAACATCCTATTTTCACCCTTCAAGAAATAACATTACATCACTCGGCTAGTCATTTTTATAAATGGAGGATCCCCTAGGCTTGAAACCTAACACTACACAAACACGGGCCACAAGAAAGCTGGCCTTTTGTTGAGGTTGAGGGGGAAAAAAATTAAACAGCAGGTCGGAGCGGCGCACTTACCGAGCAGCTCAGTCGAGGAGTGGTTTTGTTTGACACTGCTGGAGATTTATGATGTTGGTGAAGTGTTTACAGAGGTCAGGGCGGCTCATTTTCCAAATCAGCTTGTCAAGCATTTTGCTTATCTAAAGAGGGCTTTTCATCAATCAAAAATAAATAAATAAATAAAAAATCTGATGGTGGAGACTAAGTGAAAACAGCCCACCTTAAAAACATCAGTATTTTAAGGTGAAAACTTCGATCAAGTTGTGTCATGTTATTTGCTATATCTCTACTAACTTAAATCCAGTTGGTGGAGGAAGACGGTTTCCTGGTCCAGCAGCAGTGGACTCAAACTGTTCGGATATATTTTTGGAAAGCTTCTCATAACAGAGCGCACCGCCGTCGCTAGGACCAACGCTGACACAGACAGGAGCTGCTGTCTTTACCTTTGCTCCACATTTTGGACACATCGAGGGACGTAATTAATATGCTTTCTATATTTCATGCTTCGTCTCTTCTCAGGAATGTACTGTGCCACACGCAGAATTATGCACGGCGTCTGAAAAACAGCAACTCCTTTGAAGTAAAAAAGACAAATATTCCTGGAATGAAACAGCGTGAGGACTATGTCTGTCAAAAGAAAAAAAAACGAGGCATTGCTTTAAATAAAGTGTTCCTTCCTGGTTGCTGAACCATTGTGCTTGTTTATACTGCACAAAATTTCTGTTGGCCATCCTTCACTTCGTCGCAGTAAAAATACACAAAGCAGGTCACAAGTTCAGGCCCCAGATCAACACTGGCATTGTGTCGTGCAGGTGCTGTCAGCTGCTCCGGGGACAGCCGGGGACGGAAAGCATGCACAAGCAAAACAGCAGCTCAGTGGATTCACACTGGCTCTGCACTCCAACACAAAGTCACCGCCGCTCAAGTGCAGCTCTGAGGAGTAGCTGAAGCTGTTGGAGGCATCGTGTGTTGTAAAGCTTTGACGTAAAGTCAGAACAGACAAAGAAAAACTGAAAGCCGACTGTCTTCTCTCACTCAAATATCAAATATCATAACTGCCCAACATAGGAGAAGTAAGACGGCCCCTGACCGTCACAACTGTAAATTCAGAAAACCTAAATAGATCATAAAAAATCAAATAAGTCACAAACCCTCAGCAGCCACTCTAATAGATGTTTTAATTCATTTTCAAAAGCAGACTTCCTGCTAGAGGGAGCAACAAGGTGCGACTTTTTCGACAAAAATACTGATATTCGGTACAGAACCGGCATGTTTTCCAGAGACAAAATAATAGACAGAAAGTGAAAAATCGCGTTACTGGCAGTGAACTTCACAACATTCTGAGCTCACCGGGAGATTACAATATTATTAAAAAGTGTTTATTATTAACGCTCGAGCTCATGAGCTATGTTTGATGAGTGAACCTAATGAAGGAACTGAAATCATGAGTCTTTTAAAGAGCCTGGAGCTGCTGGATTAATCAATGAGTCAATCGAAAGAAATTTAGTTGCCAACTATTCTAATAATCGATTAATCGTTTAATGTCAAACATTTGCTGGTTCCAGCTTCTTTTCTTTGTCACCTATGCCAGTAAATGAAGAGTCTTTGGGTTTTCGACTGCTGGTTGTTGTTGTTTTTGGACATTTTATAGACTAAACGATTAATCAATTACTTGTGGAAAAAAAATAAAAAATAACCATTAGCAGCAGACCTAAAACCCTTTTTATTTACACTGAAACCAACAGATCTGCAGAGGCGTTGACACTGACGAGGGTGAAACAATGTTTGTAGCACATGACTCTGCACATTATCTCAACTGTGGTGGTGATGATGAAGAGATATGCTTTATGTCCTCTTCGTGTTTCTGTATTGTAAATTTAAAGCAATAATAAAATGTTTAAATTGCAGCTACATTAGAACAAAGCCAACTGGATCAAATTAAAGCCTACAGAAATGCCCCTGATCTCCTGTCTAACGCTGCACCTTGTATTTATAGGTTGCCAGCTGAAAGAGAAAAGAATGGGCGTGCAGGCAGGAAGAGAGGTCCAAGTTACTTTGTACTCTCAGCAGAGCCGAACTTTGGATGAACTCGCCAGGGAGTGAAACACTATGCATAACTGTGTCACTCCCCCTCCACCAAAAAAAAAAAAAAAAAAAAAAAACCCCCCCCTAGACAACAACAAAAAAAAAAGGAGAGCGAGCCAGCAGGCTTCAAACGCTTCAAGATAAACTGCCGGGCAGGCGGCGAGGTGAACTTCAATGGAAACCTCAATGAAAGCACCAGGCGAGGGTGGGATCACACACACACACACACACACACACACACACACACACACACACACACACACCGAGAGACAATATAAACGCCGTCACAGAGGTCAAAGTATGTGCAAGTGCAACTTTGGCTCCAGTGAAAACACAATACCTCCGACATCCTCCATCCACTCCGCTTGACTTCATGCACTCATGAGTGTGGAGCTCACAGAGGGAGCTGCCTGGACTCTCAACAGTGCAAGTTCTGGGTTTGAGGTCCAAACACAGGAAAATAAAAGATGGGATGCACGCTATCAGTCTGAAGTGAATTCTATCTGTGGCAATTTCAAAAACGTCACGGGGAAAATGATTTGGAAACATGACTTACGCCTCCTGCGTTGGGTTATTTCTCTCCTATAGCAATTATTCTGCTGACATGCTCCCTCGCAGCCGCTTTAATAGAGAGACGCGGCACAGAATAGAAAGAGACGTATTCACCAGACTTGACAGTTAACTCACAAGGGGAGACATCAACGTTGCTTGTGACAATTTTTGCTCAATACTCTCTATTATTCCGCAATAGCATCAAAAAAAAGGAGAAGAAGCCTCGTTCATATTTTGACACAATAATTGATAAGAGCTGCTTGAGGTAATTGTCCAAAGATCCTATTGTAAAAAAAAAAATTAAAAAAAATCTGCAGGCTTCAGAGCTACAGGAGGAAACACATGTCTGACATGTCAGGTGAAATTCATACGGTGAACAATGTTGTGACTGAAAAATCCAACGTCAGGTTTGTGACTTAAAGAGTGTGAATAGCAAATGATCGGTTGATGATAAAACAGCCCACACAGAGCCGGGCCTCCTTGGCTTTTTGTTCTGCTCCACGCGAGCGAGCAGCGTCGAGCTCATTTAACCCGGAGTTAAGGAGACGCTGAGCGTTTCGTATATGGAGACAGCAACAGGGACAGAACTGATATGAACGACGTACCTGTTTTTTCTTTGATTTCACACAAGACATTGAATAGAGCCGGCTTCATTCTGTGACAGTTCAAAGCGTGCTTCCTGCAACAGAAAAGTGGCTTCATGAGCAAAAACCCCACAAACATTTCATCACATCTAAAACTCATTCAGCCTGGAAATGACTGGACAGAACGGCTGAATATTATCAGTTTTATTAGGGTTTTTTTTAGAGAAATGCTGAAGCACTCCAACTATTTTCAAATTGATTAATAAGAGCTGCATATGTACACATGTTGCAGCCTGTATCCATTTACCTAGGCCTACATATAGGCTACAATAACATTTTATTTAGCTTTATCTATTATCTTTGTGATTATTACATTTTTATTTTTATTTTTTATCAGGATCCACCTTTAGCACCAGCATAAGAGTTGGCTTTTCTTCCTGGGATCCAACACATATACAACCATACACACTTATACACACACACACACACACACACACACACACACACACACACACACACACACACACACACACACACACACACACACCACATTTACATAAACAGCCACATAAACAGCTCATCTCACTGAATTGACAATAAAGTCCATATGGAAGAGAGGCAACATTGATATCCTTCTAAAAAAAAATTCCTCAAAATGAATACCAAGCTTATTCATACAGATCAATAACAATTCTAATAAATGATTTTCTTAGATTATATATTTATCCATCTTACTCTTATAAGTATCTAAATTATGTAACTCGTGTACACAGCGTGTCTCCAACTGTACCAATAAGAGAAAACATTTTAAATGTCTAACTTTAGTCTCCTTCGCTGGATTGAATGGGGATTTCACAAGATGGCTAAAATCTTGAATTTGCGCATCAGAAGTAAGAAAGTTGCGTTTCTCTCTCAGCACGCTGTAAACAAGCTGCGACCTAAACCACATAAAGGACCGCCTGAGCTGTTACTCAGTAATTACATCTCGCACTGAGAACATATATAATACCTGCCGTGGCCTCGTGAATGCAGCTGGACTGCATTAAGGTGTAAAGTGCTTTAAATACACCGTCAGTAGGCGACACGTTGGCGGTAATACGCACCACCTTCATACACTTTTAAGGCGCGCGGTGCTCGAGTTATTTCAGATGGGAAAGCCAACTAGTAATGTCCCTGCCCTTATATTTATACTTCCATCCACACCGCACTGTATTGTAAATTACATATATAATTTTTTCTCATTTCTTTTTAATTTTTTTGGATGCAGTTTGCCGCCGCCGCCTCCTCCTCGCCACAGAGCGTATCTTTACCTGGCTTGTGCTTCGTCCAGACTTTGATCCGTGATGGTCATAATTTGCTGTAAAATGTCTCCAATGTCCTGTTTCCTCCCGTCGCCGTCCGTTCCTCCGGTGCCTTCCTGCATATGCTGCGGCAGGCCGGGGTGCCCTGCCATGCCTACCCCCGTGTGAGAGTGCATCAACCTCGGCTGCTCGTCCATCTCTTCTGCTGCTGCTGCTGCTGCTCTCTATCTTATTCTCTGTGGCGCTGAAATCCTGCAAACATACATAAAAGGAAAAAAAAAAAAAAGGAAGCGGGAAAAATGTCCCGGTGGTGTTTTAATATTTGCGCCAAGCACCCGGTTTATTTTTCTCTCCTCGCAGGGTCTTTTTGTGGCGCAAAGAGACACGAGTCCTCCTGCTCTCTGGCTCTCTCTCTCTCTCTCTCTCAGCTGGTCGAATCTGAATGTGAAATCTGATCTGAAGTGCTGCTGCCTTCACCGGAGCAGGGCGTGCGTAAAAAGAAATGAGGGCTGTTGCTGGTTTACCAACATGAACTGGACACGGCTTCTTGTAATGTGGCGCAGTGATCCGATACAACTTCTTCCTGCCAAAAAATTATCCCCCCCCCCCCAAAAAAAAGGAGAAGAAGAGAAAAGGTGTCTGTGAGAAATGTGTGGAGTTATCTCACTCTCACTCCATCCTCTCGCTGTTGTCGTGTACAGTACAGGCTGGCCGGGCGGCAGCAGCAGCAGCAGCAGCACAGCAAGAAGCGTGAGAGTCTGACTCCGCCCACGCGGCATGATGTGGGGAATATAAGACCGTTTAGCCCCACCTTGAGGTGCCTCTCGTGAAACGTCGATCATCGGGGGCTGTAAAGGTGGGATGCAGAGGAGAGGCTGGGTGATGTGGCCGGGGGACGGTACGGAGTGGCAACACGGTGATGAATAGAGCCTGAACTCCAAATAAATAACAGCGGCTGACACATGAGGTCTGCTTTAGTCTCCCCCCTCCCCTCCTGACCTGAGCAGGAGCCCCCACTGGCTCCACAAGAGGCCATTTCATTTCCATGCAGTGCCAAGACCTAAGGTGCACTAATCAAAACTATTGGACAGCCGTTTCATTTAATATAATTACTGGACAGATAATGTGATTGGAGATTTATGGCTGAGGGGGGAAAAAATCCATCGCACCTTCTGAGAAACACCTTTGATGTATTTCATTTTGATACAAGCGTTATAAACAGAATCTCAGTCCAGCGGGCTGTTTCTGTTGCAGTAGGCCTCGACTTTGTTCATTCATTTCCAGGTATGTTGCAGGGCTCCGCTTGGCTGACTCTGGCAGGGTCCTCCTAATGTAAGGCGGTGACCCATGTCGCGCAGCCAAGCAGCAAGGCCCGAGTGTGTCTGGCCAGGCTGAAAAGTGCCCTTCAGGCCCAGCGCTGCCTCACTGCCGCTGCTCCCCTCCACCACTGAGAGCCATTCAGAGGGAAGCAGAGGAAGAGGAGAAGGAGGAGGGGTAAGAAAATAAAAAATAAGCTGAAGTATGAACAGTGCAAATCATTCGCCTGGATGTATACATGTGTGCCACACAGAATAAGGAATGTATAAATGCTTTAGAGAGCCACAGTGTTTTCTCATGTGAGTAGCTTAAAATCAAACCAGAGTTAAAGGAGATGGTGGCGGCAGCTACCCGCGGCGTTTTCCCTGCTATGAAGTCTCTTTGACATCAAAATTTCACTTCGTACACGATGAACCAAAGCGTCGGTCATCCAGTGAAATGACAAACGCATTACAAACGATTTCAAGCCCCTGAAATCTTAAGTATTTATTTCAAACATTAAAGGTACCCTATGAGGTTTTCTTGTAAACAAACAAAGTTTCTGTTTACGTCCTGTGCTACTCTCCAAAACACTTCCTTGAGTGTTGAATGCATTTCCTTCCTCATAAAACATTTGTAAAGCTTTTTTAAAATATTTATTTTGAACACTGCATTGTTTACATCCAAATTTACTTATTAGCAGTCTCCTTCATGCATTTGTTGGTGCATTGTTGCATTTCCTGGCAAGCTAACGCCACCTGTGGATGACCATGAAACCAGTGGCAGGAATGTGCATCCTGACTGACAAAACCACGACTCAACCATAAAAACACTGCTCCACAGCGCTGCTAGCGATCAAAAACTGCACAGGGTACCTTTAAAATTTATTCATGACTAAATAAAGAACAATCAAAGTTCGGGAAAACAAACAGTGGGTATTATTTCTTTATGAGTTTAACGCTCAAAGAGTTTGATTCAGATGGGGTTTTTTAATCGTTGATGCACTGAAGTACATGACATCATCTTGTTCCACCTGAAGCCCACCCACATCGAGAAGAGCACGGACGAAAACACTAATTGATTGAGAAAATGAGGAGAAAACAGGTTTTCAGGGTCTTGAAATGACAAAATTTGGCTCCTAATTTGAGGTCGGAGGGCTCATAAATTTTGCAGCATATTGTTTTTAAATGCTAGCTCTGTAAATGCATCAGTTCTGAAACTCTTATAACTGAGAGGCTATATTTGCAACCACAGAATACAACGTGATGAACAGCACGCCACTTTTAAGGCCATTTCGAGAGTCATTTCACGCATTTTAAGCTTTTCGCGCGTCATTTAATCCCGTCCGCATTTTAGCAGTTTTAAACATGCAGGAGACTACGACGTCAGGTGACTTTCATCGCGTGACATTTGCTGTCACATGACCCACGTTCACAGTTTGGTTAAGTTTAGGCATAAAAACAACTTGGTTAGGTTTAGGGGGTAAAAAAACATCGTGGTTTGGGTTAAAATCAGTTTCAGATCACTTTATTGTCCATTAAATTTACATAAAATGGAAATTTGTCTTTAGCTCTGGCATATGAGGCAACACATATCATACACACTAGTACATCACAAATAAGAACGATACATTAAGATCAGATATTAAAATCATACAGTGACTAAGTGACAAGTGGAAGTCGTAAAAGTGCTGAGTGGATTACTCACTCACGGGCATATGCGCCATCAAACCACTCCAACAATGTATGTGTATGCACAGCTGTCGTTAATAAATAAATTAATAAGTAATGTTAATTAAAAACAGCTGAGTGTTGAAGCTGGAAGTTATGTTACGTACGTCACGTAACTTAAGTTGAAAACATTACGTCACTTAACTTACAGACATGAATAAACAACAACAACTTTTGGTTTCACGCGGGACGTGAACTCCGGGTCTCCTTGGTCAAGGTCCACCGCTTGTTTGACCACCCCACCCTCCTCCGACTGTGGACTTTCGTCCTCTTTATTCTACATCATCTTATGTTGGGTTTTTTTCTATCACATTCACGCCTAAAAATTCACGAGGAAAGCCTAATGCGTACGGCGCGAAATGACTTGACGTGTTATTCATACGCCACATGGTGAGACCAGGCTGCAGAATACCATAAATGCCACTATTTTACCATCTTATTAAGGCCGTTTAATCTCCTGATTGATATTAAACTGTTTAAAAAACAACAAGCTGCAAATTTTTTTTCCTTCCTCACAATTCAAAACATACAACTGGGATGCACCCGCTGGAATTCCTCTGTTCAGCGATTAGCATATTTGAGTTTGAGGTGTAGCGGCGGTGACATCTCAGACTGTCTTCCCGAGCCTCAGGTGGAGCTGCGGTGCAGTCCTGGAGCTAGGTGCTCTCCCTGTAGGAGCTCCTGTGAAGCACCGCCTATGTAAATTGGGAGCAGAATATGTATGATGGATAATGGTAAGTGTGGTAAGTTTCTGTGCCATCTGCTCAGTAGTAGAATAATGAGAATACCTGAGGGGGTCTCTGTTACACCAACATCCATATGACTCCACAACATCTGCTAAGCTATGTTAGTGGGGCATTTAGGAACCTAAATATATGCTGATACTTTCAGGCTACATGGCAAGGCAAACAAATCACAGTGCTCTTCATCCATCCATTGCCAGGCTGATGTATGATCAGCCTCTCACTAGCCATAAAACAGGAAATGCTTCTCGACGTCCTGTTAAATGCTTAAATATTTCAGCAGAGATAATATTATGCAGCGTGGCATGGAATACATGAATTATCCATGTGCCGTCCACACTGGTGGGATTCAGTGATAACATCACAGTTATTAAAAGTAACAAAGGCAGACTCGAACAGCAGTGGCAAATGTAGCGCCCAGGTGTGGGACAGAACAGCTCACACCTCTACGCTGTAGATCCTCCAGGGCTTCTGTGTAATGAACAAAACTTGACTGGAAATCAACCAAAAACAGCTACAACAAAATGTGTTTAGTAAACAAATAAATACAATATATAAAAACATTATATTATCTTTTGCCTTCGTTTTAGGGTCTGGCCTTATGATGAGAGGCTAGCTCCTTAAGCTAACTAAGCTAGCTAACGTCACTAAAGACTAACCGAACCCCCAAACCACTTTTTTCAACTGAATATCAATGTAAATTGGTGCAATTGATCGATTCAGGTCCAAATCTTGACATTTTAGTGCAAAGAATTTGAATTCTACACGTTGTGTTATACAGTAAATATGCACAGTGACTTCCATCTACTGGTTGAGACCCGGCTAGCGTGTGTCATGTAATTCTATTATATTTTCAAGAAGGCCGACATCTTTACAGCCAATACCTCCAAAACTCAGCAACTCACACCAAAACTATCTACATGCATAATTTGCACTATATATATTTTTGAATTCGGGGTAAAATTCCCCAGTTATTAGTGTATGTAGTGTGAGTGTATGTATCTGTGTATGTATATGTGTATATGTATGTATATATGTATGCAGGTCAGGTTGCCTACTTGGTGGACAGGTTGCCAGTCGAGCCATTTACATGTAAATCACACGTAAAAACACACAAATCCAGATGTGATTTGACGAACCTTAGTTCACACTTAGCTAAATAAACGTGTTTCTGTTAGCTCCATCTTAAATATTATACCTCTTGCGATTTTCCAGGACTACATTCAAACCAAGTTCTGCTCTACTCCAGTCAAGAGAGTGATGAGAATGCACCTGAAGATTTGTTAACAGCTAAAAACACCTTTAGCAGTTAAGTTACAACAATAACAATAACCTTCTGTCAACTAACACAAACCCTTTGGTGGACCCCATTTACATTTGGCATGTTTGATATCACATCCTGTCTACGTCGTGTTTCTCACCCAGAGTTTGAACTTTATTTATTTACTCAGTTTACCTAAAAACAAAGTTACGTTTGGTCTTCCATACATGGGTCGTGGTTTTATCCTTTTTGATTTAGAAACCGAGGTTTTGCAAACTTACACAGAAGAACGTGTCAGTCACAGCTTCAGAATAACCTTTATTACTTAGTTATTTAGTTTGAAAAGTAACTCAGACATTCAACAGGCCTGATATCCACACAGGAAAAAGCGCAGAGGGCGGCTGGTTTCCATGGCACCTCTCTACTCCAGGCCCCGGGTCACACCATGTGATGAGGTTGCGAAGATAAATCCTCCCTTTCATCCTGCACGGCTTTTGGCCTGTGTGGAAGCAGCACTAATGGAACGGATTCATCCACACACCCTCTCTTTGATTCTAATACGTTTGGACTGAGAGACGAATGCACGGGAGCTCCATGTCCGCTGTGTGTTCAAACATACAACACTGCATATTTGTACAGCAGTGAATGATGACAAGAGAGCTGTAGGATGCAGGAGGTGACTCTTTAGCTATAGCTTAAGTAATACATGTGGGGGTTTTCTTTTATATATAAATTGAAAAATCTTTTGCCTCTGTGCAGCACTACCAGTGAGTCGCCATGGCTGCAAATGAGATTGTACTTGAGTGACCTGGCGACAGTAACAACCCAGCATCACGGCAGCTCATGAAACGAAGTTCAGTCTTTAGGATTCCTGCACACGGGCACGAATTATCCATTTTTAGTGACAGTCAGCATGAGTTAAAATTAAAAGAAATTGTGTCCATGTACAAAAATCCTTAAGATTAAATGTCAGCATTTCACAAACTTTTTTTAAAAAATTAACGTATAACCAAATCACAATCTTTTCCCCAACCTTTATCAAGTTACTGTTTCACAAACTGAAAATATCTTTCCCGAAACTTAACCAAAGTGCTTTTGTTGCCCCAACCTCTAAAAGCAGTTTCATTCAGTTTGGAGGCTTTTACATTGGATAGTTCAGGTTTTCAACTGCTCACTAAATCATCACAGCCGAGTATAAAATCGTTTTTGCGGAGGTTCTTCTTGTGGCTGCCGTGTGCGAGCGAGCGCCACACGGAGACCCGCGGCACAAGCTAGTTTGAGCAGAGTGAGCAGACATGGAGTACATTCGGGAAGGCGGTGTGAGTGGATCAATACATCACAGAACAACGGGGAACTGTGCTTCAGCGGGGGCCCCAGAACAAGACAGGCCCATTGCTCAACCACTGTCACAGCAGTGTATCACAGGAGTCTCACAGAACAAGGATAAAGACAGATGTGAGGACGGGTGGATAAACAAAACCAGCAGACAGACAGACGAACAACTCCTTTGACCAACAGAGCAACTCTGGCTAAACACAGTTACTTTGTTATACAGCACTGATCTGATTATGTTCTGTTTATTATATTACAATTAATATTTTATTCTATTAGAATGATAAGTGTGTTTAAGCCAAGGGTTTGGCATGGGCCAAGGAAGAACCCATTAAATTTTGGCACGGATCCGGATAAAGGGGCGGATCCAGGTTGTTTTTTTTTATCTCTTTCTTTAACATTGCGAGATAGGGCATTTTTCAACATTTTCATTAATTTTCCAGGGAATAATACATGGATCTTGATTTTTTTTTTTAAATAAATAAAATAAGGCATACTGTATTTAGAGGGCTGGTATCTATGAGTGTGGACAATTTAGTGCAGACCCAAATAAAATGTTTTCATAGGGGGGTAGTCTTCTCCTGGCTGCTGTACGGTAACAAATAGCACTAGAAACCTGCAACTACCACCAATGTGTAGCTAAGTTAAGTAGTTAGGTAATAATTTCATCTGGTATCTCTGGTAAGTTGTCATCTTTACATGTTGAACTTTATAGCTGGCTAGCTAAAAAGCCTAAAGTCCAGCCTGGTCTCACCAAATGAAGCTTAAAGCTTTTCTCATGATTTTTTAGGTGCGAATGCGAAATGTAAGACGATGTAAGATGACGTAGTATAAAGAGCGAGAAAGACGAGAAAGGTTCAAACAAGCAGTGGACCCATAGATATAGTAAGAGACATGTAGATACAGGGTCAGAGGGGGGGCCCCGCGCATGAAGCAAAAAAAACGATCGACTTCCCAGGTCTAAAATTGCCCGGATCTTCCACATTGTGGGGCCCATAGAGCAGGCGCTCTAGTGACTCCGCTAACTTGAATGGGAATTAAATCATTTACTCATGTGACTCTTCTAGATTTTACAAATGTAATCGGACCCAATGGATCAAATTCTGATATCAAAATGAGACATTTCACACAAAAAAAAAATGCATTCACCCTTTTACAGCCGCTCCTTTCACAATGTAAGCTTATGGGAAAAAGTATTTTTGGGCCCCTGTGCATCACGTGACATTGTAATTCCACAGTTTGGCCACTATGTCACATCAGCTTCACGGCCTGGTGCTCTTCCTGGGGGCTCGGTAGAGACGCTGTAAAGTCATTACACCCGGCCAAGAAATAGCACATAAATTACATAACATACAATTACATAAAACCATAATGGATCGTTGTTGCACTTTATGTAAGCATTAGATAAATGAGATAAATAATGAATAACGTGTAGATTAGTATGTTTTGGAGGTGGCGGTTGGGGAATGTTGTTACCCTTGATAGAGTCAGGCTAACTCGTTTACCCCTACTTTTCCAGTCTTTGTGCTAAGCTAAGCTAACTGGCTGCTGGCAGTAATGTCAAATTTCCCAAATAGACGTGACAGTGGTATCGATCTTCTCGTCTATTTCTCTGCATGAAAGTGAATAAGCGTATTTCACATGTGTCTTGTATTCTATTTCTTTACGGCCCTGTTTCACAGCTGGGCCAAATAATGGAAAGCAATGTTATTAATAAGGCATATTAATAATGTCATTATAATGAGTAACTGATTACCTTTGCAAGTGGCTTACCCAGCGCTGGTTTTAGGAATTAATGAATAATAATTTTATTATAATACATTAATTTTACTTCATATTAGAGCTAATTCTGACTTGTGTAATTAGTTCCGAATCAGTTCTGTGCATCTCCACAATCAGTGCTGGATTGAATGTTTCGGAAAGTTATGGAGGTTAAAGAATGGGTGATACACAAACTGACAAGGATTGTTTCAAACTGTAATAATTAGAAATGCAGCGACATTTACAACAAACTATCTCAGATCAGAGGGAATAACTGAAATGCAAATCCTCTTTTTTTTTTGGATCAAGACATTAAATTGTGCCTGATCCGTGCTTTTCCACTTGAACAACCATGAATGTGATAGATACAATGTCATCACATAAAGGTTACTGACAGCCTAGTTACCCTTCACACACCAGCGGCCCTTTCGCCCATTCATCCGAAGACAGCGCTTTTTTTTTCTTTTTTTTTAGCTACCTGTCATATTTTTCACAAAATGTTTACCTCTTATGTCACTGCAGGTCTGGCATGTTTTTACAACACAATGCAGGTTTTATAATCAGGGAAAAGATCTCTTAACTGAATTTGAGAGAGACCCCTCCTTTCTTTTAAATCCAACCTGTTTAATATTAGAGCTGCTGGGCCGCTCGAGACTTAAATGAAGCTATAATCAAACACCAAGATAAATTAAGAGGCAGGCGTTGACTCAGCGTTTCGTTGCCCTAGCGATCCATTGACCCTGAGGGCCGCCAGCGAGAAAATTGAGAAATGCTCGTTTTAATGCCTATCCAATATATACGGCATCTACCTCGAGATGGGGCTGTGCAATCAACCACTAATCCATTAGACAGAGATGTTTTTCAAAGATTGACGCGTTATTGTGCTGCTGTCTGCACTGGCTCACGTTCAAGGTTAACCTTTTAGAGGCGCCTGATTGTTGCTAGAAGGTTAAACAACACATTAACATGCATTAAAATATTAAATTATGGCTCCATTTGCTATATGAGAGAAAAACAACAACATAAAAAAGGCTTTTAAAATTATGAAGGCAATTGATGAAGTGGGTGGCTAGCGCGGTGGCGTTTACTCTCATGGGGGGGGACGGGGTTGTGGAAGTGAGATGGTTTTCAGATGGGCAGAGCGGGTGCAGTTCTGGCAGAACGAGGGCTTCTTTTATTGCCGGGTTAATGAACTGATGGTGAGGTCAAGTATTGAAGCCTTTGCAATTAAGGTGGCTTTTTCCCCATAAGAGCTGGTCAATAGAGTAAAAACAAATTGAAAGAGCCACATCGCCTTCTGGGATTTTACTCCCACAGTGGAGCCTCTCAGAAATAGCGACAGTCTGTGGTGCTTCCATGTGGGCCAGCAGGAGTAAACCCACCCTGCAGGAGGCCGGAGAGAAGCCCCTCTCTGTTGCAGCGTATTGACAGTGGGAGGACTCAGAATAAGTAATGCCTGCCTGTCTGCTTGAGTGAAATACAACCTCTACCTTGTTCCAGAGGAAAGGCAATTAACTAACCTGAGCCCTACAGTGGAGCTACAGTGGCAGCACGTGCTCCCGCTCTATCTCGTCCATTTAGGTAATTTAAGGATTGGAGAGGCTGTCTCATTTTAAACATTATAAGGGCGCAATCCCATCATGCACGTCTTCACCCATCTCGTGCTGCCTCCCGTCAAATGTCTCTTGACTGACAGCGTTTCCTTTTCAGGGGTCTCGCAGCAAGTTCAATCCACTTTGTGCCGTGCCAGCAGTGGCTAGGGTTAGGATATCCGAAGCTGCAGCGAGGTTTGGAGAGGAAAGGAAGGCGAGCTTAGAGACGGGGAGGGGGTGGAAACAGTGAGGATGAAGAGGGGAAGAAAGGACAGAGACAGAGACGGAAGAGAGATTGGAGACCCTGTCGCTTGGAATCACCATCACGGAGCAGGTGAAGAGAGATAAATGTCAAAGGACTCTCGGCGAAATAAAACAACAACTCGCCTGCACTCATCCGGGCGAGCACAAGTCAGCCACAGCTCGTGAGTCTCCTGGCCTCTGTTCTAAATAGACACACGGAGGCACAACAGAGAGAGAGAAAATAATCTATAAATACGAACGCTAAGAAGAATCGAAAATAGAGGGCAGAGGGTTTGACTAATTATTCAACATAAACAATTAGCTTCACCCTAATGAATGCTTGAGGGAATGCTGTGACTGAATATAAAACTTGGATTTTATTCTGCTGCTTCTGGAATTGTTTAGTTGTTTTTATTGGTTTGTTTGGAGAGTTTAGTGTTAGAAGAGTGTTAGAAACTCTCACTGTGGCGACGTGAGGTATTATACCTGGAGAGGACACCGAAAAGTGCAGGAAAGGCTCCAAAATTTGTTCTAGGTCCCATGAGTGGAGAGTGTCACAGCTGCAGTGTGACAGGTCCTCCTGCAGGCCCTATTCTCACAACACACTCGGAGGCTGCTTTTATTAACAACCCCCGCCCCCGCCCCCCCTCCTCTCCAAAAAAAAAAAAAAAAAAAAAACAGAGAATAGAAGCCAGGGCTCTGGAGCCAAGTAGCTGTTGCTGGAATTTTTCTGGCCTAATTTGCATTAATAAAGAGGCTGTTCCTTGTCGGAATGTGTTTTATCCAGCTCAAAAAATCCCTGGGCGATCCCTCTCCGTAGAGCGCTGGGAGAATCCGACTGTCAGAGCCGACAAGACAAATGAATCCTGGTGTCAGCGCCGAGTGGCTCCGCGTTGACAGATTGAGAAGAACTGTCCCTCTGTCGACAGGCATGCTTCATTTTCAAATTAATAAATCTGAATAAAATATTTTACCCTTCATTATGAGTGCTGCCGCTGTGACAGCTTTGCTGAACAGGGCTGGGGATGGGGATGTGGTGGTGGTGGGGGGGGGGGGTTGTGGTTGCTGCCAGTGAAAACAGCTTGCACCAAATCCACTTGGGCTTATGCTGTGTATTTATAATGTTTGCATGTGTGTGTGTGTGTGTGTGTGTTTGCTGTTTGCTGTTTGTCTTCTTTTAAGCACATGCACATTTTATGCGTTCTTCCATTGATCCTCCGCTCGCACATTCTCTGCTCCCCGAGCCCCCCGTGTTCTACCAAAGAGAATGGGACAAACAAAAATAACCGGCGCCGCCGCGGTACAGTACTGATAGATTCCTCACATGTTCTCCCCTCACACCTGTACAGCCATATGGAGACACGTCAACATGGCAGGAAATAACTGCTCAATGAGACCGCTGAACACGACGTGGGTGCTGAATGTAGCTTTGGCTAAAAGCAACAAAGCAAACGTGTTTCTTTACTTTTTTTCAGCAATGTAAGTGCAAATGTGAACGATATGGGATTGGATGCTAAAGGAACAGTTCACCCAAAAAATGAAAAGTCAGTCAATAGCCCCATTTTACACAGAGATCGCACAATATCGCCACAACGAAAACCCTTCTCTACGCCGCCTGCCGTTTATTTCCACTGAAATATGCGATATTCTTTGAGTTAGCTGCTAACGGCTGCTAGCTGCTTTTAAATCTCCCGGTTGAGGGTCACACACATACAATGTCGACAAAACGCCCTGTCTCGTCGTTCCACCACGCCGGCTCACTCCGTTTACACAGACGTCGATTCTGTGCCGGTACTACCTCCGCTAGAACAACTTTGACCCCCCATTATGCAACAAAACAACAAAAGCAACAAAACAGTGTGACAACATTTTCCTAAACAACCTAAAAATGACATTAATGGCTCCGTACAGCTTGTCCGGCATAATTCGTGTCTCTGGCAGTCCTGAGATCCCAAATTGATTTGAAAAGACGTTAGTTTCACCCTTTTTTTAAAGCTGAAATGCACTTCTGACAGGTTGCGTGCTAACGCTCTTAGCTAGTGGCTACAGTGAACATTTCACCTTAAAATAGGGTGCTAATTAACGTCTTTTCAAATCAACTTAGGATCTCAGGGCGTCTGGAGACTTGGATTACACCAGATAAGCTGCATGAAGCCATTTTATATTTTTGTTCACTAAGAAAGGAAAGGACTAAGAAACTTAGAGAGACTCTCCATCAGCACAGAGGTGAGTAGATAATAACTGTTCCTTTAACGACTTACACGTAACTTATTCTCCGAAGCACAGCTGATCAACGTGTGCCACCCGCAGGAAAGTAAACGAGTGTTTGGCAGTGAATGAACAGACGAGTCTCCTGGCAAAACAGTATGTAAGTAGATGTTGAGTGACAGATTGATGGGGTGAAAGACATAATTGCTTTAGATAAAAAGGACTGGAAAGAGGGGGTGTGTAAATATAACACACAGGACTCATAATCCTGCAATATTACCCCTCCAGGGTGAATGAAAGAAAGAAGGCATAAAGGAGCATGGTGGGTTGTTTCCAGTCAGTCATTCTGGATTCTAAATTAATATGCAACAGCAAACACTAATATGCCCTTTGAGGAGGCCCGGCATATTGTGCAAGACTTGAAGCTCTCGAAGTTGCCTGCAGGCAAATACCTATGAATAACACAAAATACAATATCATGCTGTGTACAATGTGGAAGTTTTATGGTGCCGTGTACCCTGTCAGTTGCCTTTTTGCTCTCTTCTGCTGCCTATTTCTGTAGCATTTACTGCAAATTTCAATATTAAATGTTCATATTTTAGTCAAAAACGAGAACGAGAAGTAAAAAAAAAAAATCTGAATTTTTCTACTGATGAATGATTAAACGATTCGTAATCTCTATATGAAAATAATGTAAAGCAGCTCTGTTCATTGTGTTTCTGGTCTTACACTCGAGGTTTCTGTGAAAGCCGTCTGCACAAAAGCGACACAGGAGCCATTTCTGAAAGGTTTTCCTTTAATCAGCGGGCAAAAGAAGAGTGCGATCCAGCCAATTAATTTACACCAGCCGACATGTGGATAATAATGACAGGCAGCACAAAGGACTCCATGTTCCTCCTTATGTAGGCCTTCAATATTTAAAGCAGGGTACATGTTTTTTGGCGAGGCTACAGCGACGTGTGTCAGTTAAACTTCTTAGGCGTCACCCTTCCCTGTGAACGTCGCATCATCAAAGATGACATTTCATCAACCAACTCAATAAATAATAGAACACAGTGTCTGCCATTTGAACCTTTGGGTGACAGCATCTGAGGGAAATGTCACCCTCTAATTTGTTTTCTTATGTCTTCTGTCATCTTTTATTAGAGTTATCACCTGTATCTGCAATGTCCCAAGTACAGTCAGTCTGTGGTTACTGTACAGAATCGACATATATCTTATATTTGTAAAGACTGGAAACACACAGCCTTAACGGCAATTGTATTTATACAGCACATTTCATTACAAGTAAACTCAACGTGCTTTCCATTTAAAGAATGAAACGAAACATCAACACAATTAACCACGTAGACAACCATAACACACACCTACAGAGATTCAGTGATAAACCAATATTCACACACACACACACACACACACACACACACACACACACACACACACACACACACACACACACACACACAC
>JBBPCS010032206.1:0-22246 GCA_037974645.1 Hollardia meadi
AAATGGTTTACATGGCTCACGAGTCAGGTAGGAGGGCCCCTTAGCAGAATTTTGCTTAGGGCCCCAGGGAGGTCAGAGTAGGCAGGGCAGTAGGGTCCATCACGTTAGTCCAGACCGAAATATCTCAACAAATATTGGAAACATGAAACTTGACGGAGATATTCAAAGACAGTAGAGGATTAACCATAATGACTTTGGTGATCCCCATACCTTTCCTCTACTGCCACTGGCAATTTTAGGTTTGACTGAAATGTCTGAACTGGTGGGATTGCCATTAAATTTAGTACACACATCAATTTTCTCCACAGGAGGAATTGTACTAACATGTGATAACATCATCTAGCACCATCATCAGGTCAAACTTTCAATTTGTCCAATACTTTGGTTTATGACCCAATCTCACCAGCCTCAGCTGTTCTTTGCACTAATTAGCAAATGCTAGCATGTTAACATACTAAACTAAGATGATGAACATGGTAAATCTTTCGCATTAGCATGTTAACATTGCAATTGTGACAATGTGAACATACTGATATTAGCATTTAGTGCAAAGCACCACTGTGCCTAAATACAGCCAATTGACTGTACATAAAGATGTCCAACATGACAGTTCCCCAAAAGTGAAGCCAAAACATCTCCATCGCCCCCTGGTGGCAGACTGCAGTATAGGTAAATCCCGCCCCTCAATGTTATCAGACAGTATTAGTATTTATACTCTTATTAGTATTAATTATTATTATTATTATATTATTGCTTACGTCGGTTCAAGATTTTTTCGCCATCATATGTCTGTAATTTCATTACATTTTCTCAGCCATGTTAACAGTATGTAGAAATGAAAGTTATTCTTTAGAGCAGTGGACCCCACAGGGCTAACAAGTTACATCTGAGGGTTTGCAAGGTGATTCAGTGTCTGCTACACATATAATGAACTATAATGGCCTCTAAAATTAAAATAAAGACAAAAGTGACCCTGTGGTTGAACTGGTCATAAACAGGAGATACAACTGACGATAAGGGGTTGCGAGTAGACATTTCTTTGTTTTAAAGGGTCCCAACCAAGGGGTTGGGAAACATTGTTTTAGAGGCTATTCGTGTGAATAAAAGATTGACTCACCTGCCAACAAACAAGTGAGACTGATTTCAGCTGAGGCAGTGCCATTCTTTTTGATTTTCTCATGGTCGACAGCATCAAATGTGGGTATTTGAAATCCTGTTTTGGTGAGAAGAGCCAAGTTACTTGAAAAGACACCAGTGTAGTGTCACTGATGACACAGTTAATAAGGCAAGAATTGTAGATTTACCTGTTTCAGAGCCCACCTCTGAATTGGAATTAAACAGTACATCACTTTTGTGCTTTTTGGATTTGTTTGACTTCCTCTCACATAAGGTTCTCAGTTTGTTTATCATACTCTTGACACCACCTTAGAGTAAACACATCATTTTCGTTAAATCATTTGATATAAAACACATACACGTTTGGGCCATTTTTGGGCAAGTTGAAATTGATGCTCACCACACATGTCTGTTGCATCTTCAGGCTGATCCTGTGGCAGTCTGATGGCTTTCATTCTTTCAAAGCGGACAAGGCTAGACAATTTGTCCTTACTGTTCCATATCTGGAGCTTGATCTTAGACTGAAGTAGACCAATCAATACGTCCTTGTTGACTCTGACGTTGAAATTCTGGGTCCAGCCAACCCATGTCCAATCTCCTTCCTGCCACGTTCTCAGTATCTGTTAGGAAAGTCGTCTTACATTTAACAATAACAACTGTACAGTGATGGCTCATTTACTGTAATTCTATACAATGTAGCTGCTTTACTGTTGTTGAACCAGGATGTTCATGAATTGTTTATTAAGAGGACACACACATAGACATGCACACACATGCACCAGATCATGGTTACCTTGAACTCATCTTCTTTGTACATTTTTGCTACTGGCCCAAACACTATTAGGTCCATGTTGACTGTCTCTGTATCACCTGGTAACTCATATTCAATATGATAGCAGCTCTGAGCTTTAAGGGTTTTCACCAAAACAGTAGATGAAACTTTTTTTGTTTTCTCAGCCTTTTCTGGAGCTTCAGGGACATCTGCTTCTTCCCCTAAAAACAAACAAATGTTTATGTATGAGATCAAGTTGTAAATTACTCTATTTTGCAGTACATTTCAGCACACTATCTCGACACTAACTCATCCTTCCAACTTTTAGTTTTAGTACTTCTCAATGTCACTATGGAGCTAATGTTAATGTTTTATATATTCGTTATGCCAAACTTACCTCTTGGGACAGCCAGGGCAATATAAACTTTCCATGTGACATAATAGGAGCTGTCACCTGTGTGTGTTGTAATATCCTCAGTTGAACCTGAACCATTTTCCACACCATGCTCCATGGACAACAGATCAGTCTCAGAGACATCTTCCTGTCCTTTATCTGTAAGTTCCCCATCATCACAGTCTGACTCTGAATTACAAAGACCCGTTTCTGACGTGTTCGTCATGGGGTCTGATATGAAACACTGTAAGAAATGAAATGATAAAAGAACAGTAGGGGCATTTTGGTGCTAACATTTCTAGTAGGTAATGTAAGAGCTAATTGTCAGGAGACACACAAATTACAGTTCTCAACTTCCAAAAATATTTGTATAATTCCCAACTATGAAACAACAGATCTGTTAAAATACTCTTAATTAATCCTTAAGAGTATTGGGTATGGTAGCCAGAGATACATTAATTTAATTCATTTGAAAAAGTGAAAACTAAATTAAAAAAACACTTAATTTCCAAGGCAATAAATTAACCAATTTTAAATATGTTTTAATGACCCCTTTCCCCATTCATTCACATGTTAGGCCTTACTTTATATATGTGACAATAACAACACTAATAACAACACTACATACACCCTTAGGACCTCATTACATACACCCTCAGGACCTTGGGGGTGGGCTTATGACGGCAGACGGATGGAAGGTGGGGCTACTTCACTGTGGCCTCACCCTCTGTCCCACCTGCCCAACTGACCCCCCCCCCCCTATTTTGTTTGGTTTATACTTGGGGTTAGGAATATTTTCATGTGAAAATGAATGACAAGTTAAAGGATTCCTATTCAATCAGACAGGAATAGGTTTACCATGGTGTAAATTAATAAATGAATTAATGGATTATTAAATCATTTATTAAGTGGTTTTAAGTAAATTGAAGGAATTTTCAGGAAAAAACACAAGGGACTGCTGTCAAAATGAGACTTTTTAAAATGAAAAAACACGTACAAATTATCTTGCAACTAGGGTATTTCTCGTTTTTCTCGTGCGCTTACCTCAGCTAGCTGTTGTTCCGGACACAAAGAGTCTGAAGTGTTCGCATTTAAGTCCGGAGTTCATTGTGAAATACAATAATATACCTCTGCACTTCCTGTCATTTTACCTGGACTACAAGTTCCAAACTGCTAACTCATTTAGCCTACTGAAAAAAAATAATGTTATGTGCCGTGGTAAAGTGCTGAAGCGGGTCAGGACCTCGCAGAAACTTCACCTAGCTATGTGATTTGGTGCAGCGCGTCGCCTTGACAACCACTGTAGTGAAGGAAGTGAGGTGTGTTGCTGCCCTCACGTGCTGTTTGGACTATCGGAATTTTAGCTTATACCAATTAAAGAAAAGGACTCGCTTTACTTGATAATTCAATTCAAGAATTTAAGATAAATTTACATTTATGAACGTCATGAAAGCTATATTGCCAAAATGAGGGTGTTAATATGGGCTAAAAAACTTGAAAAGAAAGCACACGATTAAGCAGTACAATAAACATGGAGAGGAACTTCCCCCTTGGAATGGACCGTGTGTACTACATATCAACATCATAGCCTTACATCATATCTAATAAGGTAGCCTACAAACAGCTTATGCAGGCTACATCGGGGACAAAGCAAGGTGCAAATTGTGCAAAAAGCCCTGCTTGTGTTTTACCACTGCGTAAAAACACATGCTGTAAAAATTCTTCAGTTGAAAAAAGACAGTATAGCTCCTTAGCCTATTAGTCTCTTGGGTATCTTGCATCTTAACAAGGTCTAACCCAAGCGAAGGAAAAAAAAGTTTACACACCTGGTGGCAATTATAGCAAACGGCAGTCTGTATGAGGCCGTTATACTATGTGTACGTGTATGTGTATGTTACTGACTCCCCGGTTTATGGGACCCCTGGTTTTGGATTTGGGGGGCAGTGCTAAATTCAAATCTGCTCCGTCTTAACACACGCCTCGTTTCTGCTCCGCCAGTGTTCCCAGAGTTTGTGCTGAGGGGGTGAACGCGAAACCCAGGGCCATGTTAGAAGAAACAAAAGTAACCGTGTTCAGTTTGAGGAAATATGATGTTGCTCAGTAGAAATGATGGATGCAATAGACTCCGTTGATCCGTACAGCCGACCAGCGCGCAGGACACAATGGATAGTCAGCACTCTGGCTTACCATTACGGATTGGACCGGGGAGTGGAGAACGAAATTATAGTTTTGGCTACCGGACTGGATCAATACCTGCAGGAGATCTTCCACCATATGGACTATCAGGGTGGAGGAAAAATCCCTGTGGAGGACTTTAACATCTTGTGTGAAGTTTTGGGACTGAACAAAGACGCGGAGGACACAGAGTGCGCCGGGATTTTAGAGCATTTACCCAGCGAGCTCACTTTCAGACACTTCCACGCTCAGCTGTGCGGATACTTCAGCACCAAGGCGGGGTGTCAGTATGAGAACGGCCGGCTGCTGGTAGGGAAGGACAGCGAGCATATAGAGACTCAGATCCGCCTGAGAAGCCCTCTTAGGCGGCGAGAGAAGCTGCTGTCCGGGGGTGTGAGCCGCGGCTCCTGTGCCTCCGCGGAGGGACGACACGCCTCCGGCTGCAGGCTCGGCTCCTGCACCAAGGAGTGCTATGAAGAGATAGTGGCGCTGGAGGAAGCAGAGGACCGAATATCTAAACTGGAGGACGAGAATGCAAGTTTGAGGGAGCTGATTGAGGACATGCGAGCCGCACTTCAGAGCAGTGATGCCCGCTGTTTGGCTCTGCAGGTGAGAGTGCTTGTAATGCTGCATGGTGTTCCATGAGAAGGCTCACAAAACCCTGCTTAAGTTTTGAATGCGATGCTGTCCATACATGTAATAATAAGCCTAATATCTTTCAGCTGGATCATACAAGCGCCTAAAAGTGTCAATACAGTGTCACAGCTGTCATTGTATCAGGGGTGCTTATAGAACTCTACTGCTCACCTACCTTGTCTGGAGGGAATACTCTTTCATGGGGCCCCAAGATACCTGTCACCAACACTCAAAGATTTTTAGTACGGCTCTATAAAGTATCAGTGAATGATTTATAACCATCAATACAGACATTAGTTACAAGTTAGGCTGTAACCCTTTGTAAATTGTGAATGGTAGTTTTCTGCGATTTTAGTTCTTAAGTAAAATGTTCTTATAATCAGGTCTGCTGTTGTAATTGTTGTTCATAAATGGATTTTGGTTCCCTGCCGCCCTTTTAAAGAAGGTTGGACAAATAGTCCACTGGGTGGGTGTTGAACTGAGCTAACTAAAGAGACAAAGCAACTGTCATCCTGGAGAAAGATAAACACCAGCTACAGGGGTTTTTGCACAACCTGGCAACCCATAAATTATAACTGAAACATTTAGCATTAGACTTATTAATTATTAATAAAAGCATCAGTTACAGTTTAAACCCTTTATACAAAGGTAACCTATTTTGATGGTTTGTTAGATTGAAAAACCTATTAGGCCTGCCCTTTATTGGAGACTTTGCTTACAAAAAATGAGAATCTCATTTTTTTTAAATTAATCATTTAATTTACAACTTTTTTATGAATGACTACCAAGAAAGAGAGATTTTTTGCTACCTGAACAACAAACAACACAACAAATGTTTCTCTTGTTAAAGGCATTGGTTAATTATTGATTAAACCAAACATTAGAAAGTGGTACTGAAACCTGTGATTCTTTATTGATGATTTAATTAACATTTATAAATGCAGAATTAATGGTCTATTAAAAAGTGAGAAATCCAACATAATTATTGCTGATTTGATAAGCTTATTAGAAGAGTATGTATAATCTGGTTTTAGGGAATGTCTTTATCTGGTCCCCTCCAGTCACCTGTTGCACCTCTGTTCAGGTAGGACTATGGAAAAGCCACTCCAAACATAAACCTGAGGAAGGCTGCTTTGTAGCCCACCAGAAACAAGTTGCCCAGAAAAGTATGAGCAACACCAGCCTGACAAGCAGCACCCACAGCAACCTGAAGAGCCTGCAGAACATTATCCATGAGATAGAGCTGCTGCGGAGCTCCAGAGACCGACAGGTAGAGGAAGCCATGCTGTGTAATCAGAGACTGGAGGAGGAACTGTGGAGCTGGAAAGAGACTGTGGCTGCTTTGGAGGACCGCAACCAAGCCCTGAAGAGGGAGCAAGTGGGCATGAGGAGGAAGGTGGAGGAGGCCAGGCAGGTGCTGCTCAGCAGCATGGAGAAGGTGAAGGATTTGGAAACCAAGGCCAGTCATGTGCCAGCACTGCAGAGACACATCCTCCAGCTGGAATCAGAACTCCTCTACTACAGGTAAAAAAAAAAGCACTGCGCATGAAACACTACATATGTTAATGTTGAAGCAGTCCTATAACAAGAAACATTGTTATAGTTTAGAATTAAGTAACTGAGTGCCTCTGGGTAAGATCGCATCCTATATAAACACTGTACTATCTTGAAACGGCAGCCTTTTAAAACCTGTTGCTTTTTGATGTCACGTCACGTCAAATTATGCAAGTTTACTGATTTGTTGTTAGTTGAATATTTTGAATACCACATTGTTAAGAACCATGTTTGCTTACAGTCTTCACTGCTATTTTTGCATTGCTACATTTGCATTGCTGACAGGGTTTTCACCTGGTCGTAGCTAAATCAGTCGTAATCTGGTGTACTAAGTCTGACCTATAGTATGCCAGTTGTACCATCTAGGGCTAAGCCTTCTTCTCGCTATAGACCAGGTGTAAATCTTACAAGTAGTCAGGAGCAGGCTTAAAGTCAAAATCAAATTGCCTTTTTTTTTTTATTTGATCCGCCACAACGTTCCGTAAGTCAGAAATGATTAGCTACAAATCAGCCAGACATTGGGAGATTGTTTACAATGTACCCTAGCTATGCATGCTGCCAGGCAATAGCCATAGTCTGTCATGATTTCAGTTTTGGTGGGTTATTTTTTGTTATATGGTGTGGAGTTCTAGTTTATTTTTCAGTGTTTATTTCTTGTGTTATGGGTTGAGTTTTCAGTTTATACTCCGCGTGTGTCCTGTCCCACTTTACATTTCTTGTCTGTGTTCCTTTCCCTCCTTTGTGATTGTCTGCTCCGTCCTGATTGGTTTCACCTGTGTCTTGTTAGTCTTCCCTTCCTTGTGTATTTAAGTCTGTGTTCTTCCCTCTGTCGGCACCAGTTCGTCGTGTTACCCATGTGCCTTTGTCTTCGCCTTTGTCTTGTGGTCTTCCTTGTGTTTTTGGACTTTTCTCATGTTTTGGATTTTGCCTTTGCCCCTCTGGATTTGTTTGCTCGTTTGGACTGACACCCTGGTTTTGACCTCTGCCTCTCTTGACACCCCGTAAGCCTTTGAGTTTCTTGTCTCTTCAATAAATACATTGAACTTAACTTGCTCTGCCTACTATGTCTGCACTTGGGTTCAAAACCCCTGTTCCTAGTGTTCTTGGCACAAGTCCTAACATAGTCACATCGGCATTCACATGAACGTGCATCGCTAAGACTGGCTGTAGTTAAGGCTAGGCTTAAGTTTGGTTGGGGCAACTGGCGTGAAGTCCATTCTAAAGACTGGTCCTAACAACAACCGACTTAGCAGTTAGGACCAGGTTAGGTAAAGACCAGATAATGCAACCCAGAATAGCAGAAAACCAGCAGCAGGAACGTGCAGGCTATTGCTGAACTAGTTTGCCAGCTATAGGTAATAACAAGACACGTGCAGCCTTTTTAAGCTGAATAAATAAAATATTGTTTCTATGTACTGTGTCTGTTTATCTACAGCAGCAGCTAGCTAACTAATTCATAATTACTTTGACATTGTTGTTGCTTGCTAACAGGTGCTAACTGGCTTAAAAGGCAAGGGACATGTGATTGACTGAAAGGTGAGAGAGCAGAGACAAAATCACTGTCATGAAAAGTGACATTATCAAATAAAAAGTGGCATGAAATGCATGTGGTATTAGGAACCAAGCATTCATGAAATTAAAGCAGGCTTTTGAAAATGGACATTTTGTTAAATTATTTCATACATTATTTACATGTTTTCCACAACTCATGTGATTTTATTTCAGAATTATTAGATTTTAAACACTAACTCTGAACACCAGTTAGTTAGTTCTCTTTATTTTTTCTGGGAAATATAGAAAGGAAAAGGAAAACTGAATAAATGTTAAAAAGAATATTTAAAAAAAATCAAAAGAACAATAGAGCAGAGAGTACAATTTGTGATGTTTGGTGATAATTTTCAGGTGGTGGAGGTGCAGGTGAGGGCGGGGTTACAATCATGACCTCAAACATATCTAAAATCCTGGCTAACCCTGCTAGAGATTGCTACAGTTGCAACACAATTTGTACTGCGACTGACATTTTGATACCGATTCCTATGTCTATAGAAATAAAGATGTTTTTTTTTAATTTTCCTGTGAGTTTACATTGACACAGTGATGTCATGTTGATGCATCAAAAGAAATACTGCCCCCCAGGTCCCAGAGAGAGTACATAGGCTAGAGAAAGACCTTTTTACCTCTTTATTAGGTCTCATCAGCTGTCAAACCCTGAGAAAAACAAGTGTCTGGCCGTTCACCATGTCTTGATAAAGAAGGGCTTGTTTCGGCAGGTTATTGCATTAGACAGGCCTTTGTGGCTAGAATGAAACATAATGAATTGTAATTCCTCCTAGAATACAACGACTGTGTTTACTTCTGGCATCATGCCTGGAAAACTCTGCAGTGCTACATATGAAAGCTTGATGTGGTTTACTATTCCAATTTTCAGCCTTATTGTGTTTTAGTTTATTTAACTGGCATCGTGTGTGGCATGTCAGCCTTTCCTTAACTCCGCTCCTGTTGGGAACTATTAATTTGGATGGAAGTAAGGGTGTAATTGGACTGTAAAAGTACAACCCATTGGTTTAATGTTTATCTCTCCAACCATATAATCAGTATGTGCAGGTCTGGCTTTCTTAGGTAGCAGATGTCGCTAAATGGTTGTAACATCTCCCTAATGCCATTATTGTTAACTTGAAGACGAATACAACCAGGCCCATATGATTGAAGTCCTCACTACTACCTGCCTTTAGGTAGTTCTAAATAACAATTTTTGCAACCGCAATACCCGTCTTTTAACCCTAAACCCCACTAATCTATGCAGGCTGCGTTCCAAAGTCTTTTCACTGCCCCTCCATTGATATCCTAATAGCAAATAATTCAACGCCACAAAGGCTCTGACTTGTCAAGAGAAAGCCCCATTGAGTGAGAACCTCAACAGACTGACCGTTCTCATCAATCTCTGCTCACTCCTTTCACTCTGCTCCAAGGCGAACAATACCACATAGGCACCCCCATCCTATGGATCTTAGCAACCAAGCACCATGAATATTCCCACTGAAAGCCTTAATGCTTGCTCAGACACATTGCATCCAAGGACATGGTTAGAGAGAGAGAGGCGCCAGTTGAGGTGAAGATTTGAGTGAGATGCAATGCTTGGTCTCCTCCTTTACATCGTGCTTTTAAACCGTTTGACTCAGGAGTTACTTCAAAATTAAGTCGTTACTCTTTCAAAACACTGTCTCAGTGTCAGATGTCCCGGCTCATATGTGGTGGGTTTAGAGATGCAGTAGTGTGTTAAAGGGTCTGTTGAAATGATCGACCGTAACTTTATCCCTGCGGCTTACTTCTAAACTGCTGTGACAAGTAATGAGATTAACTTGATGCTGCTGGATCCCAGAGATACAGAGTTACAGGGCTGGTGGGTGGGTGAGAGCTGGCACCGCTTCTGTCCTGTGGATTCCACTTTAGCACAGTGATAATAAAGATTGACTATGCTTATGCATCCTTATGCCGTTAAAGCACCTAGTATGAGCTCATTTTATGTGGCCTTAGTGCACCCCTCAGCATATATTTGCATCCTGAACATTTAATGGAATAGTTGGAAATCTTGAGAAATACACTTATTATCTCTTCCAGGTGTAATGGTGCAGGCCTGCAGTATGTGAGCAATTTGTATAAACTCGCATCTGCCCTGTCCCACTGGATTAGATTATCAACTGCAATAAAGTTAGTCTATTGATAAGATCCATTATAAGCCTATCATAAAGCTTAGATATGGTATTCTCAGCAATTTCCCATTTTACAATATGCATTATGACATAGCAAAAGGTATTTCCTGCAAATGGCTAGGCTAAAAACAAGACCATTTCAGACCACATCATTAAAACGCTCATTGAATTGTGTGGGCCATAAAGAATATTAAACCATGTCATGATACAAAAATATGTAGAAGTGTACTATATACTTTCATGTCTGTACGGTAAATAGCCAATGAAGCTACAGCCAGCAACTACTGAGCTTAGCATATGACTTGAAACAGAAGAAAAAAGCTAGCCAGGCAAAATCTGTCTACCAGCACCTCACAAAGTAACACTTCATAGCTTGTCCAAAAAATGAAGCGGTGGTTATATGTGTTAATTTGATTTCCTTTTTAGTTTTGTTAGCATTTGTTTATGGACAATTTTGGTCAACTTTCCATCAACATCCTAGCAGAAGTCAGTTTAAAAAATGCAGTCATCTGTTTGAAACTTGAGAGGTGTGGGTGTTGCTGCATAACATGTCTGTGATTTCTTTGGATTGTATGCTAGAACAGAGCAGAGGCTGACACTCAGATGTGAGTCGTGTCTTCAACAGGAGTTGATTAGCACATGAAAGTCTTTGTATACCGGGATTGTCACTTTTAAAAGTGTTCAGTTTTTCTTACCCCAGAAGGTAAAGGGAGTCTAAATCAGCCACTGTAGCCTATAGAGCTCTAGACAATAGGATGCATGGTGAGAGGAACAAAAACACATGAGGGTGAGGAAAGTCCACCATCTGGAGGAAGAAGCAAACACTCAACTGTTTGATCATGAAGTGACGGACATGTTTTGCAAGGCCCACAGGAGAGGCATGGCTTCATTCAGCTTTGCACCTTCTTTTTGTGCTCCAAAGAAAAGATGTAGAGTGGGGACACAAAATTAAAATGAACTTTGTCATCTTCGATTTTATTTTCCTCTTGATTTCAGGTGTCTCTGTTTACACATACCCAAGTATGTGCAAGCTTCAAACTCACTTTTCGTTTTATTGGCACGCCTGCAGACATCTTCTCTGTATGCCAATAACCCCTGGTCTTCTGAAGGCAGGCCCCAGGGGAGGCATAATCTCCCAGCCTTTTCATGCTCTCTGCATGGCGCTTGAGAGTGGTGGGGAGAGGAGGGTCTAGCAGACCATTTATCTGCCTCCGCACAAGAGCTGCAGCATTGTATGGAGCAGGTGCTGCCACGGCATTCCTCCCCTTTAAATAATGTGGAAAGGACGCACTCGAGGGATGTGTGGGACCCACGGCATTTTCTGCTGCTGCAGCGTTACTGTTGTTCTTGAACAGCCTTCAAAAACTCACACTGCCAAGTGGGCTCGTTTTCACATTGAACCACTGCCCTGCTCTCCCTCTCTCTGGTTGGGAGGTATGCTGGCATCAGCAGAAATACAACACATACAAAATATCTTATAAACTCATGCCACCCACCCATGGTGGACTCTCCCTGTGCAATTCCAACTACTTATAATACTCTTGTTTGTTTGACTTTGGGGGTTTCTTTGCACTTTGCTCGGTAAGGAAAGCTTAACTACCCTCTGTAAATGTTACAGCCATTGGTTTTTGGATTAAATCCTCAGTGCAAAATCACATCTCTGAAGCTGCTTTATTTGTATCCCAGACGGCAAGTCATTGTACGGGTGTGACCCAAGAGGACTTGATTAATAACCGTCAGCTATGTAAACATGACCCCTGACCCATCTCCGCCATGCCGCAGGGCACCAACAAGCGCCGAACTTCAGGTTCAAGCTCAGGTTTACAGCTTGCCCTCGTTTTTCACCTCTGCGCAGAAAGGAGACTGTCATTGACTGATGACACTTGAAAGAGGAAACTGCTCTTCGGGGAATGGAAGAGGGGAACAGGGATGGGGGGTGTGTGTTGATGGAAAGTTCACTTCAGCGGCGCACTGTGATAAACACAGGGAGGACTCTGGGTGTCCTGGCTCTAACAGCAAACAGCTGGACTACCCCCCACAGGGCGAAAGAATGGCTTTAGACTTTTGCTAATAGGGCAGAATACAGGATCCTATTAATTAGAAATGCCCTGACACAGCATAATAGAGCTCTTCATGTACAATTACTCCTGTGTGTGCCCTGAGGGATGTAGTAAAAATTAGACCTACATAGGCTGCAAAGTGCTTAAACACATATTTAACTATACCGCTAGTGTGGTTTCTCTGCCAAACCAATGATATACTAATCTAAGAATGATGAGATGGCTTTCATTGTGAAGAATAATGTAGTGAAATGCAGTACAGAGAAAGTTTAATTTAACTTTGGTTACAGATAAGTCGAAGGTGCCTTGATACAGGAACCTGATAAAAGAGAGGGAAAAGCCACACAGTTCAGGAAATGTTATTGGTTATCTATCTGCTCCACTTGTAGAGCAACTATGAGGTTTGTACCGCTATGTTCTGCCTTCATTCTTCAGTGAATATATATATATATATATATATTGTGGAAAATAGCTGTTCTGCTGCTGGAAACAGGATTCATGTGGCTGATTATACTGTAAATGTGCTATAAAACACAAAGAAGTTGTTGCATTTGTTCCATTGCTGAGAGCTCTGATGCCCAATAAAATGATCATATTTTGTCTGTCTGCTGATCCCCACAGTCTGATCACCATCCAGGATGCCTGTCTGGACTACATTCAGGTGTCTGTATTCATCTCGTTGGAATTCCCAATGCGATGAGAAACCCTCCTTAAACAGTATAAATCTCAAACATTGTCAAAGTATTGTCACTAGTATTCATGTGAGAGTCTGGAGTTCATTTTTTTTGACAAGCTTAAGAAGTGAAGGTGTTTGTCGGAGTCCTTTTTTGTGTCTCAAGACACAAAGCCTTTTTTTTTTTTAACCTCATTGCACTTCAAAGGCCTGAGCCAGTAGCTGTGGCTTTGCTACAGTATTCATTGGCTGCAGCCCTTCTCCAACCACTGCCAATTAAAGTGCAATTAGTCACACCGAAGCGTGCATTTGAAAAAGCCCTCCACCAGTTCATTCCATTCATCGGAGCGTCACCACAGCAACCAGCAAAGTTTTGTGTGCGCTCACATCCGTGCACCAGTTCCATGTTCGTCTGACTGCAGCTGCTGGCCCTCGTGAACTAACTCCTTCTTTCCTCCACCGTTGCCCCCACCAACTTAAACATTACTCTCTGATTGATTGCCTGAAATCGTGCTGCAATTATTGACCGTTGGTGAAGTCAGTCGTTTCTCCTTCACAAAGAAACCCAAAGTAGTACACAGATGCAGAGTATAATGTTGTCTTAAGACATACTGTAGTCTGCTCATGTCGACAGGATACAAGCATGAGTGACTTTTTTTTCCCTTTTTTTTCAGAGTCAGGCTGTTAAAAAGCCTTTTTCGAGATTTTGTGCTTTTTTTTCGGCAAGACATTATCATCTGGAAACACTTACACTGTGATTTAAGAAGGCCCCCTATCGGATTTCCCCCAACACAAAAGAGCAGACAGCAGGAGAAACCTAGGAAATCCAAACTATTATAGAGCGATTGATCCGCTCAAACTGCAGTCTCTGTCTTTTTTTTTTCCAGGAGCAAATGTTTGAATGTGTCTTTGACACACATGACATATAGAATAAAAGCGTTACATATATTTTCATGTACTGATGAAAAGATATCAAACAGAGCTTAGAAATTCATCTGCTTAAAATTTTGCTCCATCCAGTGTTAGCAAGTGTGCTTTTACCTCTTGCAAGCTAACTTCTGCACAGTAACATTCTGCCATTGACCCACTTTACTGTAAAAATGCCTTACAGATACAATGTCTGGCTTCAATTACCCCACCCAGATTCAGCGTACAACATCACAGGCCTCTATAAAATTATCATGGCGCTGGTAGATGTGGCTTAATACACGCTGTGTGGTGTTACTTGATATGCTGTCTTTAATGTTGGAAATTGGTTTGAACTAAATTTTCCTCATCTGTGCAAATTTGAAGAGCAGTTATAGCCCCATGGACAGTGTCAGCTTATGTGCAGAGACATTCACAGCAGCAAGGATGGGTCATGTATTTGCAGAGAACATGCAGTCAAACAGCCGTATTGAAGTGAAGAGTGCTCTCTCTTTCAGGTCAGAGGTGTCAAAACTGCAACTCCCAAGCAGCACCAGGGCAGAGCAGCAGCCGAGTGTCGGCAGCAGGCCGGGCCAGAGATGTTGGTCAGACTCCCAACATGACCGCTGCTCTCCGACAGGGCGCGCTGTGACGACTCCGGATAAAAGTAAGATATGTCGCTCACGACAGCACAGAGTGCAGTGCTAACATCTCTTTCCTGCACAAGGATGAGGCAACTTATCAGAAAATTAAGGACTTTTACTGATATTTATGTGAGGAAAAAGATGGAATAAAAGAGCAACCTCTCTAATGACTTGGCTAATGAGAGAAAATGTGCTGTTACGGGTGGGGATCCAGTAGACTACCTTTGTTTAAGGGAACTTGACAGATTATTTGATGAAGAGAGGAACTACACCAATGACTACCACACTATATGCTAATGATGATCGTGATTATATTAATGATTACGTTGTTTTGTGGCATCTAGTGGAGGAACAGCTGTTTCGCTCGGTGGAGGGCCAGGCAGCCTCCGACGAGGAAGAGGAGAAGTGGACCGGAGATCAGCAGAAGCAGGTCGACGAGGTGAAGAGGATCTTGACCAGGCTGTCCTGCTGCGGGGAAAGGTACTGCACACCGACATCATCACTGGGCGCCAGCTTACAGCAAAGCTAGCGGCACATTCAAAGGAACAGTTCATCCACAAATGAAAAAATCTGGTTGCCGAGAGAGCTCAATGCACTGCAACTCAAGAAAACAAACAAACATGATGCAAATAGAGAAACATAGACACGAGAGTGCTGAACAAGATTTGAACACACTTTTTGTTACTACAGTTTGTGACTCAAGAAGTTAATGAAGTCGGTTGTTTTCTCGCCGTACACCACCTTTTTTTCTACTAAGATGGTGAAGGAATGACCCGCCCCACCTGCTCCAATGCCTCTCATTGGCTAAGTAGCCTTCGTTGGTTGGGTTGGTTAGGTTTAGGCATGAGGAGTGATGATTGGTTAGGGTTAGGATAAGAATATCAAAGTAACGCAATCAGACAGACCATTCCTTAGCCATCATAGGAAAAAAAGTGCCAGTTTGAGCAGTAGCATGATGTCAGTCCATACATAAACAAATGGATGATACACAAGTCACAGCGTGTTTCTCTAATGTGTTGTGTTGTCTGTGTGTTATTTGCAGTGCGTTTGTATATTTGGTTGTGTTGTGTGTGTGTTTGCAGCACATGTGTTGTCAAATTGATGAAGATATTTCCTTAATTCAAAGTGTTTTCTGTATTTGCATGTGTTTTCTAAAGTTGCAGTGCGTTATCGGCCACTGTACAAATCAATTTGGGATCTCGAAGCTTTTGGATTATGCCACACAAACTTTTTTTTTCTGTAATTTTTAAAAAAAGTTTTAAAACAAGTCCCTAGCTTCTTCAGTTGTTTAGGAGAATCATGCAATGCTGTTTTGCTGTGGACTTTTCCCAACTTTTCATGGGCATGGGGATGAGTAGATAATGACTGAATTTTCATTTTTGGTTGGAATGTTCCTTTAATAACATTCCGTGGTATGTCTCATTTTACTGTATATGATAGGGTAGCCAGCACAATGGACCTCAGCTAGATTATAGTGTTACATTTCCTAAAGTTAGTATTGTTTATTTGAGTTGAGTTGAATCATTTTTAAAGCTGCATTACTATTTTTGACCACTTGAGGGACAGAAGACGACCAAAACAAACTGAGAGACAGTCCACTTCTGACATATTTAGTTAATGGCTAGCATGTTAGCAAACCATTATCTATACACATACAAGCACATGGCAACACTAGCATTAATTTGAAGTCATGTTCCTGTTCACCTGATATGTAAATCCAATATTCACTCTCCTTTTAGCTCTGTTTTGTCTGAAAAAAGTATATGTGTGACTTTAAAGCTGCTGGGTGTTTGGTTTTCTGCAACTAGTTTGCCTGTCTGGTGTTTGGTGCTGGTCATGAACTACATATAAAACCACAGCATTATGTTAAAGAACCTAAAAAACTCAGTTGAGCTGCAGCATTGTGTGATAATTCCCTCCCCAGTTGTCACTCCAGACGACCAATTTCACATAACACATATTCATCAAATTTATTGTTAATATAAAAAAGTGAGTAGAGTGTTAGTGTTAATCCATAAGAATTTCTTGTTTTGTGTGGGTTCCTGTATCCCAAAGTATATTTACATTTCACACAGGTGTGGTGGAATCCACCCATGTGGGAAAACACTGTTTACTATAACTGTTTACCTATGATTCCATAGTACTGTGTCATGAGGGGTTGCAGCCTGTTTATCAAATATCACAGGACTAACACTTATAGACAGACGACCACATTCACACCTACAGGCAGCTCACACATGACTTGCCCCAAAGTGACAAGTGAGACACCTCATCCCCCCTGACATCTGTGAAACTCTGATTCCATTTGACAGCTATTGCAGCCTCATAGACTTTCTGTCCTCTGGTATGTGTTGTCGATCAGGTGCGACAACAAGGCTTTCAAGAAGCTGATGTCTAATTTCGGGAGCTCGAGGAGCGAGGAGAGCTGCAGCGCGGTGGTGGAGCTCCTGGAGAGGGTGACCAGGCTACAGAAGGAGCTGGAGCTGAAGGAGAGTCAGGAAGAGATAGACATGGACCAGGTACAGACCACCACTGACCTCCATCACACCAGGGTGGGCTGCTGCAGTATGCCCTGCCCTGGTCCTGCTGGAAACTGTTCTCTCTGGACAATGTTTGCTTTACATCATAGTCATTTTGTGGCTGTGTGTATGTTGTTGAACCAGATTAGAGAGGGCTGGTGGCGGTTGTTATGAAAGTGGAGGGCTTCAAAGCAGCCAGTGGCATGATCGTGCACCTAACCAAACCACCAAAAATGGCACCAGAGCCTCCCTCTGTGTGTGTGTGTGTGTGTGTGTGTGTGCGTGTGTGTGTGTGTGTGTGTGTGTGTGTGTGTGTGTGTGTGTGTTTGCAGCTGTTTCTCACTGGGGCTAACCGCAGAGACACTCCCCTCTTGTCCCACATGACAATATCATGAATTAAAGTTCTCTTGTTACAATCGAGTGGTATTTTCACAACACAGGAAGACAGGCAGAAGGGGAACCGTGATGTAATGTGTTCCCAGAACGTCTCAGCACTCAGAGAGGAAAAGTTAAAACTAAACAATGTCCTGACTGTGAGGCTTTGTTTATGTGCAGGATGTGTGGGGTGAGACCTTTGTCCTTCAATATGCTATGACGTAAAGGTTCACTGCAGGGATTTCCAACGTTTTTGGCAGGCAAACCTACAAGATGTGGGCTGAAAACTCAATCTAACCTCAACATTTGACATTCATTTACATTGGGTATATTTATAATGTATTAAGATGTTTAGCAGGGATACAAGGTAAAAATGTTTAATATGACATATCCAGCTGCTCTTGTAACAAGTTGTTTAATCTGTGTTTGGTCTTAAAGGATAAGGTCAGCCCTATTCTACATTTTTCATTCAACAACATTTCAATTTCAATTTGTATTCCACCAACAAGTATTGTGTATATACAAGCCTGATGTCTTATTTCTCTGTGCCATAGAGCTCCATTCTTATGAATAGACACTGTAATTTATTTTTCACTTATACACTATCCTGCTGCTGTCAATATTCACTAAAGCAGCAAAATTAACCCACAGCATCCCAACAAATAAACTATTTACTCCTGTTAGGGTAACGTTTAATGTAACATTACTGGACCCAGCTGTTTTAGAAAATTATTATGTTGGTATGATATATTATGATATACTGTATGAAAACGATATAATGATTACTTTGTGACCCCTTTTTAAAGATTAACATCTTCACTTATGAGCACTAAGTCAGGGAGTTGGTTTCAGTCTTTATCTTCTCTGATTTTGTTGACAATAAGAAAACATTAGTTTGTCTTTAAAATGCTAAGTGTTTTAAGTATTACTAAGAGCATGCAGTGTGTTCACACTGGAAAAGTGCTATAAAAAAATGACAATGACAAACAATGAAAATGAGTGTCAATGTGTCAGGATTATTTGTTTGTTTTTCTTATCCTACATACCTGATATTAAAACTTGGTACGCAAGAACTTTTAATTACAACTGCGCTTCTGAACTAGTGTCCCACAACTTGAAGCACAAGGGAGATGGTGGAGATGTGGTGAGACCAGGAAGAAAACAAAACAAAAACATCTAAAAAGAGAAGAAAAACAAACCCATAAAGACACTTTGCTCTCTGTTTATTAAGGCTGAAATGACCTAGCACCAAGTAGTATTGAAACCTCCCTCCAGTGAAACAATATCTGCATTCAGTCTAAACAAAAAACAGCTGTATAGTTTTGCTTGGAGTCAATCACTGCAAGCATTCTTTGATTTAATGCGACGTGTGATTGGTCCACTACTACAGCAGCTACAACCCATACAGTCTGTGGTGTGATGAAGTTGAGCGTGGTATTATCGGTATTGGTACCAGTATCATAATTTTTTAGACGATAACCAGTGTCCCATTTTGACTGACTTCAATTGAATGTTATTCTACTTGGTGGTTTACTTTGATTTGTTTTTAAAATGTAATGTAAGATGAACCACAACAGGAGACCTGACCCTGTGCCAGGCAGGAGGAGGTTAACTGGTTTGTGTTGTGTCTTCCAGATGAAGGACTCTCTGGTGCAGGAGCTGCAGCAGAAGGCAGAGGAGACTGAGCTGCTTCAGATGGAGCTGCAGATGCTGGAGACCGAGAGGGTTCGTCTGTCGCTGGTGGAGGAGAAACTCGTGGACATCCTGCAGCTCCTCCAGCAGCTCAGAGACCTGGTTAGTCACAGGGTGACTGCATGGCTGAGTCTGAAGAGATCAAAGCTGATTAAAACCAAGGCTAACATTCATCGTGCTTTTATCAATTTTAAGGCCCAAACATATTGTTTTGATTTTTAGCACCGTTTAAAATCTTGTTAATAGCAGTCAGACCATCATGTGAATCAAAGGCCTTTAGGAAATCATTTTGCCTGGTTGGCGGTTGAGAGGAGTCCACCCACGCTGAACTGGAATGACTTTCTCTGGCCAGACATGAGAAAGAAAAGCAGATTGAGCTTAGGACATTCACTCACTCTGAAATTAAAAGCAAGCAGATGACGGTTCTTTGTCCCTTCTTTTATGATCTAACCCTAAGAGATTGATGATATATTTGAGAGGAAATTAATTCCACTTGTCGAACATGTGTCGGAGCCTCTGTGGTTAGGTATCTGATAGCCATCTGAGCATAGCTCTGTCTTGTTTCAGAACGTCTCACGGAGGTCTCTTGGGAAAATCTTGCTTAGCACTTTGGAGTCTTGCAGCGACCCGCAACACGGTTAGTGGAGCTCCCACGCCCAATAATATCAATACAAGTCCTGTGAAATGTGATGATTCAAATTTACAGTTACTCAGGGCAGGGAATTGAATTCAACTCTACCACGATTCCCTCAGTGGTCACATCACATCTGTTCTGTTTTTGCACAGGGAAAGCCCACATTCTGGAGGTGCTCAACGCTCTCTATCACGAACTGGCTGCCTGTGAGATTCTGTCTACTGGGGGGCCTTTGGAGCGAACACCCAGTCAGCAGTCTCTCAACGCCCTCATCATCTCCTGCTAACCAGGACTGCCTCCTGCTGGGCCACAGATGCTCCAACAGCCTTTCTCGAGGACACTGAATGCTTAACAGTGATCAAAAACAAGCTAATTGATGTGTATAGTGTATTATAATGTAGCTTATATAGTCCTCAGACCCTGTCATCTATAAAGGGATATTAGTCAGTAGTTAGTGTAGCAAAGAGCTTTATTACATATTATGGAAATTCATGCTTATACTTGTTTTTCAAGATCTTTTATTGCACAGAAATATTTCACCATCCAGTATGATTTTTTTTTTCAAAAAGTTCTGAATGTGAAAGTGTTGAAATAAGCTAAACCTTAAAAGGCATAAAAAGGTCTGTTAAAAGTATTGACCTCAACAACTCTGATAGAATTGAAAGTAAAACCGCATCTCATTTCACGTGTGAATTACCCAGTCTAAGTTTGCATCCCAAGCTCAAAAAGAAGTGCAGCCTATGTGGAGAACACATTTAGTGTCTACTCTGCGACTGCCTCAGTGTTCATAAATGGTGCGTTCAGGTGGCTCATTCATTAACATCAGCAATGTTGGGAAACATCCATTTACTATCTACCATTTCCAATCAGGTGCTCATCTGTCAGCAGTACAGCATAACATGAATTATGCTAATGAAGAAGTGCAAAATGTTAATACCGGCAGTCAGGCTTTAACCTGTTTTTCCTTCGAAAAAACTAAAAGCACCACGTACTCGCTTGTTTCAAAAGCTTTTGACCGTATCACATGGCCTTCAGCAGCCAGCAGATGGAGTTTTTTGTAGATGTTCAAACTTCCCATTTATACTGTGATAACAAGATGAATGGAACATTTGAACACTTATGTTTCCATGACAACTGAGCTATATCCATCTATTGATAAAGACCGTGTGGTCAAAGGTTCAGAACAAGCAAGTAAGTGGACCTTGAGTTGAGATTGTTTTGTCAACTCCTTTTTCCCAAGAACAAGAATGAACAGTCCAGCTCGTGTTGGCAGCCTGAACCTGTTGATAAATGCAGGTTTATATTTATCATTAACCTGCTACACTGTTTGTCCATGACGTTGAGGTTGAATGTTAATCTCACACTGTAAACTCTGATATCATGGGACTTATCTCGGGTCACCACTGATATTTAATAATCTGTCTTCCTTTCAGAGGCAACTTCCAGGTAATAACGTTGGAAATGTTTAGCATAAGAGGGGACAATGGTTGTCCAAATGCGTCATTAGTTTTAGTCATTGTGATTCAAGTATTCAGAACCTCTTATGGGCCGTGTTCATTTGCTGAAGTTAGTCAATGATGACAATAATGTAATTTGTTTTTACTTGAGTGTGTTTGTGTGTGTGTGTGTGTGTCTCTCTCAAGGGGGTGGCACATACTGAACATGGCTGATCACAGAACAAATGTACAAGTTAGATAAACAAACTTTATCGTCCCCAGTGGGAACATTTGTTACCAGTCTGTGCATTATCCATTCCTCCAGAAGATTCTGCAGAAGCATCTGCACAATACACCCAGAGACGACCACATACAAACATAGTTCTGTTCATACAAACAGTAAAAAAATAAGACTCGTCCACTTGTCCAGCCTCTTTCCCAGACAAGTGCAACAATCGTATTGCATTATTCACAGCAATGTTTAAGTACTGCCTCACACCTGTGTACAGCAGATGTATCTTCCATTAAGTGCTCATTCTGAAACTGTGTTTATGTCAGTTGGTTGTACTGTCATTGCTGTCTTGAAATTAGGGTCTTGGATGCAAAAACAAAGCTGATAAGTCATGCCATTAAAGCCTTTGACATACGCAGTCTGAACTGTTGTGATGTATTTACTGTATGTCTGTAAAAAGGAAACTTCTAACTCCTACTGCTGCCAACTTAAACAACCTGATCCACATTCATTCATTCGTCATCAGAAAACAACTCAGCATGTCACACCATGACACATAAATGTTGGATCTAATATTATTTTAAAAAAATATAAATATATATATAATTTTAACCCTTTACCTTAACTTCCTTTTGTCCTGTGTTGTTTTATAGTGACCATTTTAATACATTCTGAATAAATGATGAATTCATACTTTGATCTTATCAACACTGACCTT